>SKCR01005191.1:0-201028 GCA_019454045.1 Zanthoxylum bungeanum | reverse complement strand
AGGTGTTTTTCGGCCAAGGCATAATTGATACAAGTATATATTATTTTTCATTTCATTTTATTCTTAACCTAATACACTTTACAAAGACAAACTCCATTGAAGAAACAAAAAGGAAGCTTGAGAAAAGAAAGGCAAAATCAAAGAAAGCTTGGATTTTAGTAAGTTTCTTCAACTTACTATTAGAAAGGAAAATGTTCCTTAGGATCTAGGCTTTAACATATGATGTTCTTAGGTTATTTCTTTCTTTATTCCTTGTGTTTTTGTTGGCGGAAGTTTTGATGGAAGTGTTGAGCATGTGTGATGAAAGAAGATTGTGACTATTGTAGTTATAAGCTTTCTTTTAAGGTTTTGGAAACCATGTTGCTAATCTAGAGTTGTTGACCCACTCTTAGATGACCTAGATTTGATCTTGAGTTGTTTCATTGTGTTGAGACTTGGATTGGATGTAAGAATGATGGTTGAAGTAATTGATTTAACCAATTTGATGAAATTGAAAAATTAGGGTTCATGACCAATTCCAAATTTGGGGCTTTTCATATATGTTGTGTATTTGGATGTGTATATGATGCATATAAAGTTTCATGTTGATTGGATTACATCTTGATGTGTTTTAAGACATGAAATGATCAAATGGACAAAATGCCCACCTAAGGAGGCTCACGGCCAAGAATTAGAATTTGGGGATTTTTGGTTGCCTTGGTGTTTTAATGTTTTGAACATGCTAAGTTCATCTTAGAAATGATTTAGAATCATTCAAAATTGATTTGATCAATTTCGGATTAAAATGGACAAAAATACCAAGTAAGGGTAATTTGGTAAATTCACTTAAATATGATTTATTGAATTTTATTTCATAATTTGATTATTGGAATATTAAATAAATATGTTTATTTAATTAATCCGAGAAAAAGTTTTGAAATCGGAAAATACGATTTTCCACCGCTTCCACTGCGTTACCGGATTCAGCCCCTAAAAAACCCTACATGATCAAGTCAAGATGAAGTAAGCCCTACATGAGGACTTGCACCTTCCAAAGAGGTCTGACGTGACAAGAGCAAGTCACCGGCTTATCTTCTAGCACACACTATCACATGAGAAATGATAGATTACAGGCTGGAGGTAGCGTGTAACAGTGGCCAAAAATGGCACGGTTTAATGTGATGTTAGGTGGCATAACTATTTTCGACAGAGCAGTTGGGGAAGAGAGTCATCGCATTAATGGTAGATTCACGTGGCTGACGTCATGAGATTGGTGTAATAGTGGAATTTGCCCTAATATATAAAAGGGATTGAGATTTCATTGTAAGAGGTTGGTTTGGTTAGCTAATTTATCTCTTAACTTGTAAAATAGAGAGCAAAAAGCTTAATTGTAAGAATGAGCTTGTAAGATGTCGGTCAGACAAGCTCGAGAAATAGACAGGTCAGTCATACCCAACCACGTTATAAAAGCTTTCTTTTCCCTTGCGCCTGTGGATGTAGGTTGGATGCATTCAACTGAACCACGTTAAACTTTCCCGCCGAACCACGTTAAACTTTCTGTTTTGTATGTGTGTTTTCTCGTCTTTTGCTAAGTTTGCATTTGGACTCCAAACCAAACAAATTCACAGTTGATGGATGATTGTTCGATGAGTGAGTTTATCGATTTACCCCTGAAACGAAAATCAACCGTCAACATATATATTATTTATTAAAAAATTTTATTCTATAATTCTTCTAATAATCATAAATGCACTAATATAAGTTTTTCCTTAGATGTAATGCAAGCAAAGTTTTTTTAAAAAAATAACCAAAATAAAAAAATAACAAACATTTCATGTAATTAAACCTCAATAAATAACAAACAAATTAATAATGAAACTAACATAAAATTTAAAAAAACTAAATAATATAATTAAACTTAAGTTAAAAAATAATTAAGCTTGATTTGGTTTTTTTAGTTCGGGATAATCTTTTTAAATAAAATAATTTTCGGTTTAGTTCATTTTGGTATTGATTTTTTTTTCACATCCCTACTATTTTTTCTAAAAGATTATATATATATATATATATATATTTTTAAAAGTTTTTGCTTCTAACCCTTCCTTTTTTTTTTCAATTATTTTCTTAATATTTTAACTTTTAATCCACGTAGACGAGATGGTATATCATGTGCCGGGTGTATACATCATCTCTCTCACAGCAGGCGAGTCTCACAATTTATGAGACCCGCCTACTGTGAGAGAGATAGCATATATACCCGGTACATAATATAATTTTTGCCACGTAGACTTTGCGTAATAATACATCACAAAATCTAATCTATAAGTTATTCAAAAAAAAAACTCAAAATTGAATCCACACCGTAACGATCACACCCTAGATTGAAGGAAAATCGAGATTAAAAAAATCAACGAGTGAATGCACGTGGGCCACGTATTACCCCATGTGATTTTAAAAATCAATTTTCCGTTCATTTAAACGGACCGTTTCCGTCCGAAACTCGAATTAACTGACATTATCCAATTCCGTTATCATTTATCCATCCGGTTTTAAAAAATTAAAAAAAAAATAGTAAAATACATTTGGCTAAACTTTCGTTCTCACGAGGTAAATGCACATCCCCGGTCCTTTTTGTCCCTCACCGCATCATACGTTTCCACGTGTCATCATGTCAAATAACCGATCATTCAATGCCCCCAATATTGCTTTATTTTCGATCTTTACCCGATACTTGTCAATTTTAAAATTATGCCCCTTACTTGTTAAATTGTAGATACCTCCCTAAGTTTTTGTTAGGTGACAGGGGACAAATCATTGTTTGACTTTTCTTTATTTCAATGATTCAAGTAGTATTACTATTATGGATTTAATAATAAATTAATCAAATCAAGATTAATTGTAGATTAAGTCTTGGTAAACCTTTTTTTGATAGTTAGGATGTATGAGTCCGCTTACATACTCATCGATTAATCTCCGGATTTATATTTCGCGCTCTCAGAAAATTTCTAGCATAGATCAGGATAAGTTATTGGCTTTTTACACCAAAGAGCGTGACCTCAAGAAAATAAATCTAATGAAATTCAAACATAAAACCTGAGAATGAACAAACAACTCAAATTCAAGACATTTATCAGTGTGACAATCCATTGGGATTAGTAAACTTTTTATCACAAAGAAAATAGAGGTTGGTATTTGAATTTTGAAACATTCAAATGTCATTAAGTTGCATTTATTTTATGACTCATTATTCTTATCTTTTATTAAAAATATGTATTTATTGAATGGTTTAAAGTTTCTTTTGTGTTTTTTACAACAATTTGACTCGAACAATTCAATTTAGTTCAAGTTATGATCTATCATCATTTGAATACATTCATGTATTCATATTTCAAATCTAATAAATTTTATTCAAAATGAATTGTAAATTATATTACACGTGTGAAATAAAGACGGAATACTTAACCTGCCGTGTTATAACAATAATTGACCAACAATTTTTTTTGACTTGAGGAAAGTTTAAGGATATTTCCTATTACCGGCAATCTTTTGAATCCAACCAATTATACAAATAAACAAACTTGATTCTGTTGTATCATCTAATAAAATAATGGGTGTTAAAGAACAACCGACTCAATTTCGCCTGGGACAATATAAAAATCCAAAACTAAGGGCAGAAAATATAAATAAATTAAAATAAAAACCCAATAGGGAAAATTCCAAAAATATTAAATAAACCATTGGGTAAAAATTGTTTGTAAAGACACAAAAGGCCAAAATAAAAGCCTGCGATCTGACTCGGACACCATACCCATCAATCATAAGAGATAAGCACAGAACATCAATCCTCTTTTTTCTTTCACAAATTTTAATTCCACACAAAATATTACACGTCACTCCCACCTTTGGATAAGGACCTTTCATCTCACCTCAGCTCCCCAGCTTAATTTTATTTTTTTACGATTTACATCACTTTACATACACTTTAATTAATTTTTGGAATTTATGTTCTATATTTTCAGAAATTTTTAGTATAAATGAGGTAAATCGTTGATCTTTTTACATTAATAAATATAATTTTAAAAAAATATATTTAGTAAGATTTTAATCTTAAATTTAAAAAGAAACAAATCACAAAAACCAAAGATAATAGTTTTAAATATTGTTAAAGAAATTATTTTAAGAAATGAGACAAGGTCTATCATGAAAATATCATATTCCTATCTAAATGACACTGGACCTTTATCGGCCTTTTGGCTTAAGATCAAATGTAGTCCACAGCTTAATTCTCATCAAATACGTATGTTGACGGCGCCAACAGTTGACGGCTGATTTTGGTCTCAGGACAATATTAGAATATTACTCCAGAGACAATCATCCCTCAATAGTGAATTTGTTTGGTTATGGTGGGAACCCAAAGTAAATTTGGCAAAAGACAGATAAATACGCCAATCAACAAGGAGATTTAACGTGGTTCGGCGGATCAGATCCAACCTACGTCCACGGGCACAGAACGGACGATGTTTTATTACTGAGATATGCTTCTCTGATATCTCTTGTGTTTACAAGTCTGATCGTAATGATATTGATATTGATTCTGATATTGATCCTGATATTGATACTGATCCCTCATACCTCTTACTTACACCCCTTCTATTTATAATAGTGAAGAAATCAGATTCATTTTCTCATAAGGATTCCTAGTTGAAAACTACCTTCACTTCTCATATCCTATTAGGATACTGACTCATCAACCTTTCCTCATGAAAGTAGGATAACTTATCTCCTTACCCCATAAGAATAGGATAACTTATCTCCTTACCCCATAAGAATATGATAACTTATCTCCTTATCCCATAAGAATATGATAACTTATCATCTGGAGCATATCTCGCTATCTGGTCGGTCTTTATGAGGTCGGTCACAATGGTCCTTTGAACTGAGAATGCTGATATCGATATGATAATGCCCGGTCATCCGATCTTAAGTTGTCGGTCACTGATCACCAAGTGATCGGCCCCTTACCGTTGGCGTATGCAACATCGAATGGTCGGGTCGGCATTAGTGGTCTCGATCAAGAAGGGAATTACCCTTTTACCTCTGCCATACTGCTTAAATATCATAGTGCTTAAAAAACACCATCAACATTTATCCCCTAGTTCTCGGTAACAACGAGTTTGCGAGTTGATGCCGGGAACTATAAAAAAAGATGGTGTGCCAATGAATCCGTCGGTGGTCACTCCAGGAACCACAGAGAAAAATTCCTTGGCTGCAAATCTGGTCCTTCCTGCCACCTTCATGTGCTCAGTCAACGAGGATCCTTATATCTACCCGTGGAGAAAATGCTTTGCCCTTATGCTAATGACGATCGACTCGGTGGGACGTAACCCGACCCCGAGCTGAGAAGAACATGTGGCTCTGGGGGAACGTCCCCTCCCCAGACCAATAGAGGGCCGACCATAGGGGAGATGCTCCAATCCCATGCCGATGATAAGTCTCTTGGTGGGACGTATCCCGACCCCGAGCTGAAGAGAGATTTGGCTCTGGGGGAATATTACATCCCCAGTCCAAAGAAACCGACTCAGTGGGACGTAACCCGACCCCGAGCTGAAAGAAAGACTTGGCTCTGGGGGAATGTAACATTCTCAGTCCAAAGAAGCCGACTCGGTGGGACGTAACCCGACCCCGAGCTGAGAGAAACCATTGGCTCTGGGGGAATGTTGCGTCCCCAGTCTAAATAGACGGACTCGGTGGGATGTAACCCGACCCTGAACTGGGAGAAACATTTGGCTCTAGGGGAATGTTAGGTCCCCTGTCCAAAAAGACAGACTCAGTGGGACGTAACCCGACCCCGAGCTGAAAGAAACACTTGGCACTGGGGGAAATGTTATGTCCCCAGTCCAAAAGACAGACTCGGTGGGGCGTAACCCGACCCCGAGCTGAGAAAAACACTTGGCACTGGGGGAAATGTTACGTCCCCAGTCCAAAAGACCGACTCGGTGGGACGTAACCCGACCCTGAGCTGAAAGAAAGACTTGGCTCTGGGGGAATGTTACATCCCCAGTCCAAAGAAGCCGACTCGGTGGGTCGTAACCCGACCCCGAGCTAAAAGAAAGATTTGGCTCTGGGGAAATGTTACATCCCCATTCAAAGGAGCCGACTCGGTGGGACGTAACCCGACCCCGAGCTGAAAGAAAGACTTGGCTCTGGGGGAATGTTACGTCCCCAATCCAAAGAAGCCGACTCGGTGGGACATAACCCGACCCCGAGTAGAAGAAAGACTTGCCTCTGGGGGAATGTTACATCCCCAGTCCAAAGAAGCCGACTCGGTGGGACGTAACCCGACCCCGAGCTGAAAGAAAGACTTGGCTCTGGGGGAATGTTACGTCCCCAGTCCAAAGAAGCCGACTCGGTGGGACGTAACCCGACCCCGAGCTAGAAGGAAGACTTGGCTCTGGGGGAATGTTACTTCCTCAGTCCAAAGAAGCCGACTCGGTGGGACGTAACCCGACCCCGAGCTGAAACAAACATCAATCTCGGTGGTACAAGAGCAGACCCGAGCCGGAAGGAAACATCGGTCTCGGCGGTACAAGAGCAGACCCGAGCTGGAAGGAAACATCGGTCTCGGCGGTACAAGAGCAGACCCGAGCCGGAAGGAAACATCGGTCTCGGCGGTACGAGAGCAGACCCGAGCCGGAAAGAAACATCGGTCTCGGCGGTACGAGAGCAGACCCGAGCCGGAAAGAAACATCGGTCTCGGCGGTACCAGAGCAGACCCGAGCCGGAAAGAAACATCGGTCTCGGTGGTACAAGAGCAGACCTGAGCCGTAAAACAAATATCAAAACCATTGTGTGGGCCATAACAAACAAGCATAATCAAATGTCAGCCTAAGACAGAAGAAGTCTTACTCACATTTTTGGGATCTGTTGCCTTCCGCTTTTTCGCCTCTTCTCCGACTGGCTCCGGCTTCAATCCCCTCATTATTCGTCTCTTCCATCCTCTCCAGTTTGTCCATCATGGATTTTAGAAGGATTTGATTTTCCTCCCTATCTTTCCTCATATTTTCCTTCATCTTCTCCATCCAATCTGCTGTTGAACTCCCTGACGACCGGTGATTTCCATCTTCTGCCATCGTCTTACCACGCGAGCTGCTTTTTGTTGGAGCTCCCCACAGACGGCGCCAACTGTTGACGGCTGATTTTGGTCTCAGGGCAATATTGGAATATTACACCCGAGACAATCCTCCATCAATAGTGAATTTGTTTGGTTATGGTGGGAACCCAAAGTAAATTTGGCAAAAGACAGATAAATACGCCAATCAACAAGGAGATTTAACGTGGTTCGGCGGATCAGATCCAACCTACGTCCACGGGCACAGAACGGACGATGTTTTATTACTGAGATATGCTTCTCTGATATCTCTTGTGTTTACAAGTCTGATCGTAATGATATTGATATTGATTCTGATATTGATACTGATCCCTCATACCTCTTACTTACACTTTCCCCTTCTATTTATAATAGTGAAGAAATCAGATTCCTTTTCCCATAAGGATTCCTAGTTGAAAACTACATTCACTTCCCATATCCTATTAGGATACTGACTCATCAACCTTTCCCAATGAAAGTAAGATAACTTATCTCATTACCCCATAAGAATATGATAACTTATCTCCTTACCCCATAAGAATATGATAACTTATCTCCTTATCCCATAAGAATATGATAACTTATCATCTGGAGCATATCTCGCTATCTGGTCGGTCTTTATAAGGTCGATCACAATGGTCCTCTGAACTGAGAATGCTGATATCGATTTGATAATGCCCGGTCATCCGATCTTAAGTGGTCGGTCACTGATCACCAAGTGATCGGTCCCTTACCGTTGGCGTATGCAACATCGAATGGTCGGGTCAGTATTAGTGGTCTCGATCAAAAAGGGAATTACCCTTTTACCCATGCCGTACTGCTTAAATATCATAGTGCTTAAAAAACACCATCAACAAGGTCCATGAAATCCACCGAAATGACCACTCTCCCAATGCAATTATTTTGATTGAGGCAACTAATCACTAAAGGATATTTAGTATCGAATATTTTTAAATAAGTTGATAAAAAATTTCAAATTTCAATTAAATTTAATATCATGAATTATTATTGTTAGATTTCAATTTTTTTTTTCCCGATTTAAAACTCAATATAGCGAATCACTGTCCCTTGCTAAACCGATTGCCATCTTTAGGGGTTAGGGACTTATTTTATATAAAACGACAAACTATGTTCTTATTTGAAGTATTGTAAAAATAAGGGAGCCAAATATTAGTAACCAAATTTATTTCCATCTATAAATATATGAATAGACCTGATCTTTTTGAACAGTGGTTTTATCCGATATCATTGAATCTCAAAATCCTCATCCATCAAATAACTTCACCCTTCATTTACTTTTTGAAAGGGATAAAAAAAACCAAATTTTGTGGGGTTCTTGTTCTTTGCTTTCAATACATAAAGAAAGAAAGCTTGTGGCTTATGTGTTTGTTGTTAATACATTTGTGATTGTTTAATTTTTTAAAATTTTGATTAAAGATGGCAAGTATTGCTGCTGGGATGATTGGAGCAAATGGGTCATCATGTTCATCATCTTCATGGATTCAACTGAAAAATATGAAGAAGAAAAAATTTAACAGAGTCAATGTTATATGCTCTGCTTCTTCTTCTTCTTCTGTGATGGATCCGTACAAAACTCTGAGGATTCAGCCTGGTGCCTCTGAATCTGAGGTCAAGAAAGCCTTTAGGCAACTTGCTTTGCAGGTATCATTTAAAAAAAAAATATTTAAAATGTATATTTTGATCTTCTGGCTTATTTTTTTCTAGATTTTATATATTGGGTTTTGATCATTTTTTTGTTTTGTTTTGTTTTGTTTGTGCAGTATCATCCGGATGTATGTAGAGGAAACAATTGTGGAGTTCAGTTTCACAGGATTAATGAAGCTTACGATGTATGTTATAACGTCTTTTTTCTGATTTTTCTTTTTTAAAAATAATTTTCCTGTGATTTTTTTTAAAATAAATTCGTTTAAATATTTCAAAATCAGCATTATAAGGCTAAATTAGGAAATAATTCTGAGTCAATGAAGCAATAAAAATATGAATTATACGTAAATAATTTTTTTTTTTTTAAAAAAAAAATTGACAAGATGAGGTTGGGTGTTGATTAAAGGGTAAATAATGGATTGGGTGAAGTGTCCCACTACCCATCTCACTTTCTAATTTCAAAAACCAAAAAAAAAAAAAAAAAAAAAAAATTGAAATTATTTTTGAAAACGACGTGTGAGTTGGTGAAGTTCATTGTAAGGTCAATTCTCAATATCTTATATTGTGACGTCTTTTCATCACAAAAAACAAGAAAAAAAAAGATGATAGGGCTTTTTTGGGCCCATAAATCCAAGGAAAAAATGGATAAAAAGTGATTTAAGTTGGGCCCAAATATTATGTGGGCCTAATTAAAGCACAATCTGATACATTAACCTTGCAACTGACGCTAATCTGATTTTGGGTTCTACTATGGTGTTTTGCAGATGGTGATGAGTAATTTAAGGGAAGAACCAAATGAACCGGAGATTATATACCAGCCGTACGATGAAGGGGTGGATGAGCCGATGAGGGGAATGAACGATCCAGATTGGGACCTGTGGGAAGAATGGATGGGATGGGAAGGAGCTGGAATTAGAGACTACACATCACACATTAATCCTTACATATGATATGAAATTTGTAATTAATTTTTTTAAAAAATTAATGATGTAATTAAGAGTATGGTGTCTGTTTATCCCTACCATCTTTCAACCCAAAAATGTTGTGGTTGAGGTTTGGTGTATATAGAAGATGTGGAGGAGGAAAAACGAAGCCATTATTTTGTGTACATATGTGCGATTTCAGTTGATGTTTTTTTTTTTACTCCTTTGATTTAAATTTGTAAAAAAATAAAATAAAAATAAAAATAAAAAATTGTATTGGGCCAATGCTATGTTGCCAACTTTTATTTCAAAATGATAGAGCTTTCAAATTAACGATGTTATTTTTGTGTCGCCTTGTTAGCCCCCATTGTTTGCCCTATCCGATCGAATAGTGTTTGTTTAGTTCGTCGAATGTCAGATTAAATATTGATTTTTTTTGGGATGGAATTTGTCAATTTAGGTTGTTGTAAACTTTTTATTAAGTTATTGGTTACAGATTTTCAAATTAATTTTTTCTAAAATCAAATATATTACTGGATTCATTTTCAAATCAGATGCTTTGTGGATTCATTTTCAGATCAGATGCTTTATCATACTTGGATCCATTATCAAATCAAATTTATCTAATCCATTAAGGTCTCAAATCAGATTAAAAGAAATCTGATTCGATCCGATAATGAATTGGATCGGATTTGATATGAACTCAAAATTGATCGGATTGAATTATTCAACACTTAACGAATCGGATTCGATTTCGGTCTGATCCAATCCGAACCGAATCGACCAGTGCTACGCATTACCTTTTCAATATGAAATGCTAATTTAGCTTAGTAGCTTCATTACTAAAAATAAACAAAAATCTTGCAAATTCACCTATTGTGGTTTGCAATTTTGGGATGTGATTTGAGATATTTTCTTCTCTTGATTTGGAAATAGGACGTGAAAAAAGAATATTTCAAAATTTTTAACGAAATGACGGGATTATTTTTTGTCTTACAAAACATTAAAGGACGATGTTGTAAATTCTCTAATATATAGTGTATAAGTAGGAGAAACATGTCCCTTTAAGTAGTGGCTTATAAGAAAGACACATAGATGTATGAACATGTCATCTAAATTAGAAAATGTGCATCTCTAGACTTTCTTAGGCTTTAGGAAAGGGTATAACCCTTAGGAGGGTTACACCCTAAGCTAAATGGTGCCCCAATGGCACCATTCCATGCCTATATATAGAAGCTTTGGTTTCATTCTAAAGGCATCCAAAAAATATTCTTATTTCATATATTGTCTGGAGAGTCAAGAGATAGTTTCCTACATTTTTTCCTTGTTTAAGTTCTTGTGAAATGAGTGCCCCTTAAACAAGAAGTATCCAAGTATTCCTGGGAGAACGTTAGCCACAAGACATTCGTAGATCACCGAGGCGGGGCTAATAAGTTCTTAAGGATAGATAACTCGACTTGGTTTAAGAATATCATCTTCTACAACATATTTTTCAAGTTTTTCTAAGTTTCCATTGATTGCATATTTATTTTTTATTAGTTTGCTTGAATTATGTATGTTAAAAAATGAATTATAACACATCCTACTAACAATCTTAAAAACTTATTAGTCGTAAAATATTTTTTGTGTTATAAAATTTATGCATGATTAAGTGGTTAAAATTATTTTTGTATCATTCATGCATATTTGTCTAATTATTAAATTATTGAAGTTATTATGAAATTAGATGGAAAATAAAACAGCAAAGTAATATTGATTCAAAGCACACATGCATTATTACTTAAATTGAAGGCATGCGTTAGAAACAAAGAAAAAAAAAAGAATTAATGCAATAAGTCTGGAAAATATAATAATAATAATAATAATAATAATAATAATAATAATAATAATAATAATAATAATAATAATAATAATAATAATAATAATATAAAGGTGTGAGTAAAGTTGTGCCTTTTTAGATTTCATAGAAGTTATTAATTCAACCACCCACAAATGAAATTATATAGTAATAATCATAATAATAATAAAATAATTATTACAGATTTTTTTTTTATAAGTATATAAAAATCATTTAAGTACAATAACAACTAACACACATGATTCTTATACATAATGAATTATAATTTATTGTTTTAAAGTTAATTCATTAAATATTTAATTAACTTAAGGAAATCATATAATGAATAATTGCTTATCACAATTATAATATTGGTTATTATAATTTAAGTTAATTAAAGTATTTTCAATTATCATTTATTAAAATAATATGTTATAAGTGATAAAGTTGATATTAGTATTTTGAAATAATAATATAGACTTAGATTTATCTATATTATAGTATAATATACATGTTATAGAATATGCAATTAACATTATAGAATATATGTAATTATATTAACTTAGTAAAATCATATACTGAATTTTATAAACTTGGTAGTATAGGTTTAAGTTAATATTAAGATATTCAATTATCACAAGCATACACCTAGTTTTATTGTGATAAAGTTGAAAGTTATTTGTTAATTATATATTGCATACTTGATTGAGAATTAAAAGTGTAGTAATACATAAGTAATTCCATCCAAGCTTGATTGAATTTTATATTTATATTTGTAATATTATTGTACTTATAAATTGAAGTGTAACACTAAGATTGAATGTTTAAGATATTCTATTGAGAAAGTGATAAGGAAATTTTGTCAACAATGCGATAAAAGCCTAAGTGGGCAGAGATTTAAGTGGTTACACCGGATCCTCCTCGTCCTCTGGGAATTTTCCTTTATTCACTTATCATAAGAAATCTTAGTTATAAATTCAAGGACTTGTGTTATTTGGTACTGATGTCCAATATAGCAACAAGTGGATTCTTAGTGTAACACTTAAACAAGATCATACGGTTGATCGTTATGTGATTTGTCTTTTGTAGACTTATTGATTACTTTTGTTTTTCCAGTTACACATGACTAATGGAAATATCACAGTATCGGTCGCTCATGGAGAGAAACTGGAAAAATTTGGTGGAGCAAATTTCAAACACTGGTATAGCAAAATATTGTTCTACCTGACAACACTGCAGTTGGCTAAGTATCTTAAAGATCCTCCAGGTTCTGAGGAGGGAGAAACGGAAACAACCAAACAACTGCGAGAATAGACATGGTCGTCATGCGACTTTTTGTGCAAGAACTACCTATTGGGAGGACTTGACAATACCCTGTACTGTGAAGATTCTTTGAGAATTTCTCGAGAAGAAATACAAAACCGAGGATGCCGGATAAAATAAATTTGTCGTGGGTAGGTTTCTGGACTACAAAATGATAGATTCAAGAACGGTAATGTCTCAGTTGCCAATTGATCATTCATGAAATATTGTATGAAGGAATGAAACTCTGCGAGAAGTTTCAAGTTGCCACAATCATTGAAAAGTTGCCTCCATCATGGAAGGACTTCAGGAGCTATCTGAAACACAAAAAGAAATAGATAAGTCTTGAAGACCTTGGAGTTCGATTGAAGATCGAAGAGGACAACATGAAGTCCGAGAAGGCCAACTAAAAGACTATAGAGTCTAAGGCCAACATCGTCGAGGGTGGAAAGAGTAGCAAAAAGAGAAATAACAGTGGAGTTGATTCTTCCCAAGCAAACAATAAGTTCAAGGGGAAGTGCTACATCTGTGGAAAAAACGATCACATGGCAAAAGACTGCAGAAATAAGAAGTCTCAGGACAAAGGCAAGAAAAAGAAAAATGAGGCACATGTCACTGAAGATGAGCAGCTAACTGATGAGATCTCATAGATGAACCTTTCAGCAGTTGTAACAAAAGCCAACTTGATTGGAAATCCGAGAGAATGGTGGGTAGACACTGGGGCTACTCATCATATCTGTGCTGATAGCAAGATATTTTTCTCGTATCAGAAGGTCGATGGCAGGGATCGTCTGACAATTGGAAACTGTTCTACCTCAAGAGTGGTTGGACAAGGCACAGTGGTTCTGAAGATAACATCCGAGAAAGAGCTTACATTGAAGAATGTTTTACATGTTCCTGATATTCAGAAGAATTTGGTTTCGGGTTCACTCATTAACAAGAATGGTTTCAAGCTTGTATTTATTTCTGATAATTTATATACTGACCAAGAACGATATCTATGTAGGAAAAAGATACCTTACTGAGGGCCTTTTCAAGTTCAATATAATGATTGTCAATCGACACATTGCTAATAATAAAGCTACATCTTCCGCTTATATTATTGAGTCACAAAATGTATGGCATGAGAGGTTGGGGCATGTTAATTATGATACAATACGTAAATTAATTAACATGGACCTTATACATAAATTTACAATTGATAACCAACATAAATGTGAGGTATATGTTGAAGCAAAAAAATATAGAGCATCATTTCATTCCATAGAACGAAGTTCTGAAACCCTAAAACTTGTACACTCCGATGAGTGTGATATGAATATTGTGCAAAAGAGGACGGTAAAAAGTACTTTGTCACTTTTATCATGATAGCACAATATTCTGTTATGTGTATTTGCTGAGGAGCAAAGATGAAGCTATTGAGAGCTTTATACACTATAAGAATGAAGTTGCCAAATCAACTTGGAAGAAAATTAAAAGAATCAGGAGTGATAGATAGAAAGAGGTGAATGAGTGAACGAAGTTGAAAATCATCTTAATTCATATTCTTTTTAGTGCAGTAGTAGTTCTGTTGGTTTCTATTACCAAGCCCCAAGATCAACAAGAGCAAACAAAATATATATAAATGAATGAACAATATTGAAGTATGGCGGAATCATACTCACAAAAATCGGAATGCGGATGCGTTGATGAAATGAAAACTTCTCCTTTGTGCAGTGATGAATTCGGCCAAGGTGGAAAGTGCAGCTCCAAGCTTTGTTTGATCCTCCCAAGCTCAAGGATTAGTTTCCCATATCACCTATGTATGATCCCTTGAAGGTGCTAGCCTTTGTTGTGATTTTGAATGCACAACTTCTTCAAATCTTGCCACAAAAATGAAGAAATGGAGAGCCCAAAACTGCATGTAGTTTCGGCAATGTGAGAGAGAGAGAGTTCTATGATTTTTGTTACAAAAAATCAATTTATATTTATGCCATAATATTTATTAAATTAATAATAAACTTATGACACAAATCATGCAATGGCATAGAGTGTCAAACACTCAATTCCATGCAAAACCATTGAGTGCATTGTACACTATCTCCATGCAATGCATTAGAGTTAAATAATGCATAATATGACATGTGTCATGTGGGCCCCACACGTTTCCAAATGAAAGTGGGCCCACGTGCACTCACGCGTTCGGGTTCGATATTTCCGAAATACCGAACTTACGTCGCGACGTTAATTAAATCGAATTTAAATAAATAATTGCGCCTAGCGAAATTATTATTTACGTCGCTAACGAATTAATTCTAAATTAACTCGTTTGCCCGAATTAAAATCTAATTTTAATTTCGCGTCGAAATCGAATTTCGATTATTATATCGAATATAATAATTTTACGATTAATTCCAAATTAATCGTTCTCTCTCTATGTATAGTACTTTATCCAAGATAAAGTCTCTCCGTAATTAATCCAAGATTAATCGAGTTTGAATCATACGTCATTGGTGAATCTTCGGGAAGCGACCCAAGAGATCTCCGGATATGTTGGCAGTAAATACGGTCGTCGGATTATCCGAACACGTACGTACCTCGTACTACGTTTTTACCGATTCACAAGACAAGGTTGGCTTCTAGCAAAGCGCCATGCCTACCCAATTCTCCAGAAATATTCTTATAGGAATATAAGATCTATATCAAGCGTAGTAGTATACCGTAGTATTGCGTATATCGAACCAGTATCGGATGATCACATGTTAGGCCTGGGCTGGGGCTGGAAATGTGTCTGCCCCGTACGAAACATTATCGGACATCAAGCAACTAGTCTCTTTAAATCGGACAATCCTGACCTGGTCATATTGTCCCGATGGTTGCAACCTTTTATAGAGTACTAGTTCTGTGTCCTGCGTGATCATCACCTCCATATGTCTGAAGTGATACTTCCATCTCGACATCACATCCAGTACACTACGATTCTCGATAAACCCAGAAGAGGTGTACACAGAACCGGTTAAGGTCCCCAACCACCAAAACCAAAGTTTACCGATTGTCGCAAGTACTAGCGATGTAAGTCTCAGGTTAAGACCATATACACCTACCCTGATGCGGCCTCCCATAGACACGCAGACATACTACCAATGGGATTCCGCGGGGTCTATCCAGAGCGAAGCTGTTTTCCGTACCATCGGTAAAACACAACCTCCTATCGCACTTGCATAAGTATCCAATACTTAAATATATGAGAACTATGCCGTTGTGCCCTCACAACGTGCACAAGCGCAATACTAGTCTATTCCGCATTATCGATGTCCGATCTCGATAATACTCCGACTAGGGATATTTAATGATTAAACCTTTATGGATTGATACTGTCTCATATCATCTCAATCCGGTATTAATCATATGGACTTTCGCCATTTATATATCAAAGTAAATAATATTACAAAACGGCAAAAGGCAATTTCATTATCACATAGTTAATTTTGTACAATAATACAATATCATTTACAAACAGTGACGCTATGGGACATAATGTCTAACAATCTCCCACTTGGCCTATAGCCAGTCACTCAAGCATCTAATACCCGAACTATGTATGTGTCGTTCAAAAATGCTGAAGAACAGCCTTCGTCAGCGGATCTGCAATGTTGTCATCTGATGTGACCTTCTCGACCTTTACATCGCCACGATGTATAATCTCCCGAATCAGATGGTAACGTCGAAGAACATGCTTGGACCGTTGATGAGACCTTGGTTCCTTAGCCTGTGCTATAGCCCCGTTATTGTCACAATACAATGGAACGGGCTCAGCTGCTAACGGAACTACTCCTAATCCGATTAGGAACTTTCGGATCCAAACTGCCTCCTTTGCTGCTTCAGATGCAGCGATGTACTCCGCTTCTGTTGTTGAATCGGCAACAGTATCTTGCTTGGAAGATTTCCAGCTCACTGCTCCGTTATTCAAACAAAAAATGTACCCGGATTGCGACTTGTAGTCATCCTTGTCGGTTTGGAAACTTGCATCGGTATACCCAGATACCGCAAGTTCTCCACCTCCATAAATTAAGAAAGCATCCTTAGTTCGTTTAAGATACTTAAGGATATTCTTAACTGCTATCCAGTGACCTTCACCTGGATCGGCCTGATAGCGACTGCACATGCTCAAAGCATATGAGACATCAGGTCGTGTACATATCATGGCATACATGATCGATCCGACTGCCGAGGCGAACGGTATCCGACTCATGTTGTCTCTCTCTTCCTGAGTCTTAGGACACATGTCCTTAGACAGAGAGGTACCACGTACCATTGGAACCAATCCCCTCTTGGATTGTTCCATGTTGAATCGCTTCAACACTTTATCAATGTATGTACTCTGGGAGAGTCCAAGCAGCTTTCTAGATCTATCCCGGTAGATCTTTATTCCAAGAATAAAGGCTGCTTCTCCCAGATCTTTCATGGAGAATTTTAATGAAAGCCAAGCTTTCACCGACGTTAGCATGGGAATGTCATTGCCTATAAGCAATACGTCGTCGACATAAAGGACAATAAAAGTAAGTGCTCTCCCACTAACCTTCTTGTATACACAAGGGTCATCTGCGTTTTGCACGAAATCATATTCTTTTATGATCTCATCAAAACGCTGATTCCATGACCGTGATGCTTGCTTCAATCCATAAATGGATCGATTTAACTTACAAACCTTGTTTGCAAGTCTAGGTACGATAAAACCGTCAGGCTGTTGCATATAAACATCCTCCAAAAGGTTTCCGTTAAGGAAAGCGGTTTTAACGTCCATCTGCCATATCTCGTAATCGAAATATGCAGCTATTGCAAGCATTATCCGAATGGATTTAATCATGGCAACGGGTGAGAAGGTTTCGTCATAATCAATACCATATTGTTGACGATACCCCTTCGCTACAAGCCTAGCTTTGTACTGTACGTTGCCATCCATGTCGGTCTTCTTCTTGAAGATCCATCTGCATCCAATAGGCTTTACGCCTTCTGGTGCATCAACCAGTGTCCAAACTTGGTTGGCGTACATGGAATCCATCTCGGACTTCATGGCTTCTTGCCATAAAGCGGAATCGATATTTTGTATCGCTTCCTCATACGTAGCCGGCTCATTATCCTCAATAAGATTAATATCTACATGAGGTGAGATCAGGAACCCATACCTCTCAGGTACTGTTCTGACTCTCTCCGACCTACGCGGTCCTTGTGTATGTGAAGTTTGTGGTACAGACTCATCCCGGACGGTCTGTTCTTGTTCCGTCGTTGATTCATTGCCAGGAACAGTATCACTACGATCTTCATCGAGTTCTACTTTCCTCCCACTTACCACTGCATTTATAAAATCCTTCTCAAGGAAAAATGCTTGTAGAGCAACAAATACTTTGTTCTCTTGTGGGTGATAGAAGTAATATCCTTTGGTTTCCCTAGGATATCCTACGAAAAGGCATTTATCAGATTGGGTTCAAGTTTGGTACCTTCCAAACGTTTAACATATGCCCAGCATCCCCAAATCTTCAGGAAAGAGAAACCTGGTTTCCTTCCTGTCCATATCTCATATGGAGTCTGTTCAACAGACTTCGACGGTACCTTATTCAAAATAAGTATAGCACTGTTTAATGCGTATCCCCAGAAGGATATTGGTAGCTCAGTGCGACTCATCATTGACCTTACCATGTCCAACAAGGTGCGGTTTCTCCGTTCGGACACACCGTTTAATTGCGGTGTTCCAGGAGGAGTCCACTGTGAAAGAATACCATATTCTTTCAAGTAATCTTGAAACTCATAACTTAAGTATTCGCCACCACGGTCTGACCGTAATGTCTTAATACTCTTCCCTGTTTGTGTTTCTCCACTTCGTGTCGAAACTCTTTGAATTTCTCAAAAGTTTCCGACTTGTGTCTCATAAGATACACATAACCGTAACGAGATGCATCATCTGTGAAGGTTACGAAGTAGTGAAATCCACCTCTAGCCTGGCTAGACATGGGCCCGCATACGTCAGTATGAACGAGAGCCAACAGTTCTGTGGCACGTTCACCTTTACCGCTAAAAGGTGATTTAGGCATTTTGCCTAAAAGACAAGATTCGCAGACGTCATATGAATTGGGATCAAATTCGTCCAAGTACCCACTCTTCGAAAGTGTGGATATGCGAGTCTTGTTGATGTGTCCTAGACGACAATGCCACATATAAGCTTCATCTTTTAGATTACTCCTTTTGAGCCTTTTGTTTGTCATTTTAGGAGATTCATTTATATTCAAAATATAAAGACCGTTATTTGCAACAGCTGTGCAAATTTCTGCATCATTTTTATATAAATAACACCCAGTGTTTCTAAATACAAAAGTGTAACCCTGCTGGGTTAACAAGGATACAGATATAATATTCCTAGTTAAACTAGGTACAAAATAACAGTTCAAAAGTTTAAGTACATGCCCTGAGGGCAGTTCTAAAACAAAAGTCCCTACGGCCAAAACAGCAACTGGTGTTCCGTTTCCGACCCGTAGATCCATCTCCCCCGATGCCAGCACCCTGCTATCCTGCAGATCCTGCACATCAGTACAAATATGAGCACCACAACCAGAATCAAAAATCCAATTTTTAAAACTAGAAGTATTCATATTTATCTCAATAACAAACATACCAGAGGCGATAGCCTTGCCAGCCTTGATATCCTCCCTCTGCCCTTTGCCCATTCGGCAGTCACGTTTCCAGTGACCCCTCTTGCCGCAGTTGAGGCAGATGTCGCGAGATTTGTCCTTTGGCTTCCTAGAAGCCACTGTCAACTTGCCCTTGCCCTTGTTCTTGAACTTCTTCTTCCTCGCACCTCCAATTGCCTTGGGCCCAGCCCTTGGCGCATGAGAGGTCGATGCATAATGCGCCTCGCGCTTGCTCCCCTTTAGGAGTTCCTTTTCGGACTCCTTCAGCACGGACAACAACTCTCCAAGAGTGTCGTCAGTGTCCATCAACTTATAGTTGATGATGATTTGTTTCCAAGTATCGGGTAGCGATTGTAATAGCATATCAATCGTCAACTCTGCCTCCAAGACAATGCCCATCTTGGCTAACTCATCTATGTCAGCGATCATTTGAGTCCCGTGGGCCTCAACTGATGCGCCGTCTGTCATCCGGGAGCGGAAGAGTTTCCTTACTAGCTCATACCTCTCCATCCGCTTGTTGGTGCGGTGGAGATCACGCAATCTTGCCATCATGTTATAGGGATCCAAGTCCCTGTTCTGGCGTCTGAAATGCTGGGTCATTGCAGCTAGCATAACTGACTGAGCTTGGTCACAATCGTCACTATGAGTCTTCCATAACTCTAGCTCCAGTGGCTCAGTGGGTTTAGGCGGGAGAGGTCTCTGAATAGTATACAGCACCCTCTCAGCCCCAAGCACTATCTTGAGGTTCATTTCCCAGTCGGCAAAGTTTGTCCCTTTGAAGACATTATCGCCCATGATTATGTCGCGGACATTACCCTTGCCAGTCATCTTGACAACTATAGTCCAACTATAAAGTCAACGATGTTATGGGTACAGTCAAACTGTTACAAGCAAAATAACAATATATTAGTCCAACTAATTATTAAAATATTGACGAAATAATTTTGAAAGACGCGTAAGGCTAAGTATCTGAACGAAATTGCAAATTCAATAATAGCCTCCCACTATTTTCTTCAAGTCTCTAACCCTCTTGTGGAGAACTCGGGAAATCGCATTTCCTAGTGGGCTAGGATCCCGTTAAATAACACACAACCTTGACTTTGGCCAATAAAAGCTGTATGCTATTTAACTTAGGTAGATCTCTATGATCAATTGGATCTCATCCAATTCCTAGATCCGGTTAGGTGGACATCCAAGTCCCAAACATATGTATAATGTCAATGTATCCATTACATTTTCCTAACCCTATCCTCCGAATCATCTAGGCCTTGGCTTTGGCCAAAAACAAACCTAATGATTCCAGTTAAGCGGGACCCATTGACGAGGAAAGTTTCGTAATCAATGTCATTGGACAAAAAGTGATCTTGACTTTGGCCAATAAAAATCACGATTTGGACAAGACACCGATATGCAACAAAACTCTCATGATTCAAGTACATCCTTGATTGACAAAGGTCTTGACTTTGGCCAAACAAACCAATGCCAACTTCGGATCTTGAACAAGAATCATTCAATGGAAGGAAAATCGCTTAATATTGTTTGAGGGATTTTTCGCGTAATTGGCAACCAATTAATTTATCTTTGTTAGGTCTCATCATCATACACCCTAAGCATGCTTCTAAAACATCATAAAGCGCGTAAAGTAAAGTAATAGCGATATACGGATGGATATGAACAACACTTGTTCCTAGAACAAATCACTCCCTTTCCTCTCCCCGCTAGCACTATTCTACTCTTACCCAATTACATAATACAATAAGAGAAACCTCATTTACATTGAGGGGAATTAGGTGAGAAGAGAATACAAAGAGACAATAAGAGAAAGGCTGGACACGCAGGTCCAATTTATAAATTCTAAATTTACAATAATTTCTAAAATTACCCTTCCCTTCTAATATCCATCCGATATACACTATTCATACATCACATCCACATTCATTCATTCAAGGCATGTTATACAACCAATCAAATCCAATTAATTAGTCTTTAATTAGGTGACAATACAATGTTCAAACAATTGTTTGCATTTGCGCGAGTCCAACTCAATTTGAGAATAAATACTTATAGTATGAATTCACGAATTATATCGAACTACTCGTTAAATCCAATTTAAGTCGTATTCAATACTAATCCTATTATTTAATTCTAAATTAAATATTTACACTTTTATTGTGCTTTTATAACTTAGATTCCAAATCTAATACAATCGGGTCTCAAAGCCCAACTAACATCTAATGTCCGTTTAATTAAAGTCCGATGGGCTTTCAATTGATTTCTTTAGGCTTGGGTTTTGGTCAATGTATGGGTCAAACCCAATTACCAAGCCCAATAAGGAATCACCCTCATATGCCATAAAATCAATATCAAGCCCATAAGGCCCAATTAAACATAAAAGCCCATTTATTATATTTGGGCTTAAATGGTGTGATTTAGGCCCATTTTGGATCCAATCCAAATGGTCCAAATCTACTTGGCCCAACCAAGCCCATTTTGTCCAAATATAATAGTTTTAGGCCCAATTCAAAATTAAGCCCAACTAACCAAATTTTAAAATTCCAAATTTTATAACTTAATTAATTAAAGTGTATTATCATGATTAATTCTTTAAATCAATATTCCCAAAATATCAAATTAATCCATTAATCATATTTTTATCTTAAATATATGTCCAACATTATTTAATCAAAAAATCAAGTCCCTAATCCTCCATCAAGCATTCGGCCAAGGTGATTAAAATGGTTCCGATTTCGTTTTCAATCCAATCGAGTTACAAATCATCATTCCATATTGTTTCAAGTCATCTAATGTCTTAAAATTAAAAAATCATCTAGTCCATATGCTTGCATGTATTCGGCCAAGCCTCATTTGGGTTGGAAAAATTAATCCAATTTATTTTCCATGAAATTGATGATGTATAATCTAAATAACATACATCTAAGCATATTTAATCAAGCAAACTCATCAAATCATGCTTCATACAATTTTCCCCAAATAACATCCTAATATATTTGCATGCTCTTTAAGCTCAATGATACCATTGTTGGTTTCTATTACCAAGCCCCAAGATCAACAAGAGCAAACAAAATATATATAAATGAATGAACAATATTGAAGTATGGCGGAATCATACTCACAAAAATCGGAATGCGGATGCGTTGATGAAATGAAAACTTCTCCTTTGTGCAGTGATGAATTCGGCCAAGGTGGAAAGTGCAGCTCCAAGCTTTGTTTGATCCTCCCAAGCTCAAGGATTAGTTTCCCATATCACCTATGTATGATCCCTTGAAGGTGCTAGCCTTTGTTGTGATTTTGAATGCACAACTTCTTCAAATCTTGCCACAAAAATGAAGAAATGGAGAGCCCAAAACTGCATGTAGTTTCGGCAATGTGAGAGAGAGGAGAGTTCAATGATTTTTGTTACAAAAAAATCAATTTATATTTATGCCATAATATTTATTAAATTAATAATAAACTTATGACACAAATCATGCAATGGCTTAGAGTGTCAAACACTCAATTTCCATGCAAAACCATTGAGTGCATTGTACACTATCTCCATGCAATGCATTAGAGTTAAATAATGCATAATATGACATGTGTCATGTGGGCCCCACACGTTTCCAAATGAAAGTGGGCCCACGTGCACTCACGCGTTCGGGTTCGATATTTCCGAAATACCGAACTTACGTCGCGACGTTAATTAAATCGAATTTAAATAAATAATTGCGCCTAGCGAAATTATTATTTACGTCGCTAACGAATTAATTCTAAATTAACTCGTTTGCCCGAATTAAAATCTAATTTTAATTTCGCGTCGAAATCGAATTTCGATTATTATATCGAATATAATAATTTTACGATTAATTCCAAATTAATCGTTCTCTCTCTATGTATAGTACTTTATCCAAGATAAAGTCTCTCCGTAATTAATCCAAGATTAATCGAGTTTGAATCATACGTCATTGGTGAATCTTCGGGAAGCGACCCAAGAGATCTCCGGATATGTTGGCAGTAAATACGGTCGTCGGATTATCCGAACACGTACGTACCTCGTACTACGTTTTTACCGATTCACAAGACAAGGTTGGCTTCTAGCAAAGCGCCATGCCTACCCAATTCTCCAGAAATATTCTTATAGGAATATAAGATCTATATCAAGCGTAGTATACCGTAGTATTGCGTATATCGAACCAGTATCGGATGATCACATGTTAGGCCTGGGGCTGGAAATGTGTCTGCCCCGTACGAAACATATATCGGACATCAAGCAACTAGTCTCTTTAAATCGGACAATCCTGACCTGGTCATATTGTCCCGATGGTTGCAACCTTTTATAGAGTACTAGTTCTGTGTCCTGCGTGATCATCACCTCCATATGTCTGAAGTGATACTTCCATCTCGACATCACATCCAGTACACTACGATTCTCGATAAACCCAGAAGAGGTGTACACAGAACCGGTTAAGGTCCCCAACCACCAAAACCAAAGTTTACCGATTGTCGCAAGTACTAGCGATGTAAGTCTCAGGTTAAGACCATATACACCTACCCTGATGCGGCCTCCCATAGACACGCAGACATACTACCAATGGGATTCCGCGGGGTCTATCCAGAGCGAAGCTGTTTTCCGTACCATCGGTAAAACACAACCTCCTATCGCACTTGCATAAGTATCCAATACTTAAATATATGAGAACTATGCCGTTGTGCCCTCACAACGTGCACAAGCGCAATACTAGTCTATTCCGCATTATCGATGTCCGATCTCGATAATACTCCGACTAGGGATATTTAATGATTAAACCTTTATGGATTGATACTGTCTCATATCATCTCAATCCGGTATTAATCATATGGACTTTCGCCATTATATATCAAAGTAAATAATATTACAAAACGGCAAAAGGCAATTTCATTATCACATAGTTAATTTTGTACAATAATACAATATCATTTACAAACAGTGACGCTATGGGACATAATGTCTAACAGTTCATGAATAATTCATGATTGGGAATTAAGATTCCAGAACATCAGAGGGTTATATATTATCTCATACTCATTATGTGAGAAGATACTGAGAACTATAATAAATGAGATCTAAATGTAGCGAACTCCTGTAGACCTAACTCTTCATTTTCAAAGAATACTAGCTCAAGGCGTATCGCAATTAGAGTATCGAGAACCATCGGAAGTTTGATGTATCTTACAAATTGCACACGACCTGATCGCACAAGTTGTAAACAGGCTTAGCAGATATACGAGCAATCCATGACATAACCACTGGAAAGCCATATTAAGAGTTTTGAGGTATCTAAGAGAAACTTCAAAATATGGTCTGCATTATACGAGATATCCTTCTGTTCTAGAGGGATACAGTGATGCTAACTGGATATCTGATACAGTGGATTCCAAATCTACGAGTAGATTTATTTTTACATTTGGTGGTGCAGCCGTGTCATGGAAATCCTCGAGGCAAACATATATTGCCCGGTCTACTATGAAATCAAAATTCATAGCATTAGAAAAATAGCGGAAGAAGTAGAATGACTTCGAAATTTCCTAGAGGATATTCTGAATCGGCCAAAACCAGTGCTAGCGATAAGTATACATTGTGATAGTCAATCGGCTATTGGAGAGCCCAAAATACAATGTATAATGGTAAGTCTCGACACATACGTTGCAGACATAATACTATACGACAACTGCTCTCAAGTGACATAATTTCGATAGATTATGTAAAATCGAAGGAAAACTTAACAGATCCACTTACTAAAGGTTACCTAGAGAGCAAGTTGAGAAGTCATCGAGGGGAATGAGCTTGAAGCCTATAAATTAAGAATTGTCACTATGGAAACCCAACCTAGCTGACTGGATATCCCAAGATCTAGGTTCAAAAGGGACAACTGAAATTTTGTGAAATTCAAAACAAGCACTGTAGAGTTTTATACTCTTTACCATTCCTGTCATGACGCAGAGTGTTGTCTGTCAAGGTTATGATAAGCTAAGGCTTTTAATGATCACTATATTAAGAGAAGAGTTATAATGGGGGTTAAGACATATTACCTCTTTATAGTAGATCATATATTTCAAGTAATAAGTGAGGCCGCTTACATTGGAGTTTTAAAGGCTGAATTCCCTAAAGTATTTGATGAATCGAGGATCAATGTTCATGGCCGAAATGAACACAACCGTAGAACGAGAAATAATCGAAGTAAAGCTGTGTGTTGGTAATTGTCTTGGTTTACACCAATGGCGGAACAGTTCAAGACTATGGGTCACTGGTTCGCCAAGTAAATCCGATTATCATTCACTAGGAAAGATTCAAGACGAAAGCTACCTATTTCGATGCAGTTTTATTTCACGGAAACTCTCTTAAGTGTTTGCATTAATATTAGAGAATTGTGTGGGATTGTTGTAAATTCTCTAATATATAGTGTATAAGTAGGAGAGACATGTCCCTTTAAGTAGTGGCTTATGAGAAAAACACAAAGATGTAGGGACATGTCCTCCAAATTAGAAAAGGTGCAACACTAGACTTTCTTAGGCTTTAGGAAATTGTATAACCCTTTGAAGGGTTACACCCTAAGCCAAAGGGTGTCCCAATGGCACCATTTCATCCCTATATATAGGAGCCTTAGTTTCATTCTAAAGGCATCCAAAAAATATTCTTATTTCATACATTGTCTAGAGAGTCAAAAGAGAGTTTCCTCTTCTTTTTTTTCTTGTTCAAGTTCTTGTGAAAAGAGTGCCTCTTAAACAAGAAGTATCCAAGTAATCTTGGGAGAACGTTAGCCACAAACATCCGTAAAACACTGAGGCGGGGCTAATAAATTCTTAAGGACAGAGACAACTCGATTTGATTTAAGAATTAGCATCTTCTACAACATATTTTTCAGATTTTTCTAAGTTTCCATTGATTGCATATTTATTTATTATTAGTTTGCTTGAATTATGCATTTTATAAAAATGAATTATAACACATACTAATAACAGATGAGACCAAAAATAAAAATATAAAATATAAAATTCTGGTTCGTCAACGACAATATGACTGAAACAAATAAATCTCACAAATAGGGTGATTATGTTTTATTGCAGATTCTTTTGTTGTAACGCACCGAGATTCACAAATCTCGTCGCAATGTCTTATTTTATTTTATTACATATTCTCTCTCCCCATTTTAGTTTTGAAATCTTAACACACCGTCCACTAATTTATCAGCCTCAATTGTTGTAGCCGCTCTCCAATTTCTTGAGGGGAATGGATTAAATTAATTTAAAAAATATATATATATCATTTATCAAAATGACTTATAATGTTTGTGTTTTGGGAATTTAGCAAAATTAGTTTAAAAATAATTTTATTATTTGTTTAAATGAGCCACAACGTTTATGTTTTGTCAAAATAATTAATTTTTCCGAAGTTGACTTCGGAGAATCTAACTTATTCGAAATCTATCCCGAAGTTTCATTTTTTTTTTTAATATTTTTAACTTCGGAGAGTTAGTACTTCGGATCTCCTAAATTTGAACATTTTTTTTTATTCTTTTGAATTAAAATTTTGGAGATCTTAAGTCAAAGTTTTGGATCTCCTAGGTTAATAATTTTTTTTAATTAAAACTTAGGAAATCCTCAAAACTTAGGATCTCCTAAATTATTAATTTTTTTTTAAAATTTTTTTATTTAAAATTTAGGAGATCCTAAGTCAAAACTTCGGATCTCCTAAGTTTTTTATTTTATTTTTTATTTTTTAATTGTTAAATCTTCGGATCTTCTAAGTTTCATTGAAGTTTGTTCGAGTGTGCGAGGAAGAGAGAGAGTTGATAATCAAATTAAGAAGTCTGAACAGAAGGGTTAGAGCGGTAACAAACATCTTAGATCTGTTAGTATTAGATCAGTATGGTCATTTATTAAGAATGTATGTGGTTGGTAGCTAGTCAGTATCGGACACCAATGGCATATCGGAGAAAAATATTCCAGAGATCGATTGGGTATTGTTTTGCCGCAGTAGATGAATGGAGATTCTCAATTTTGGCATAAAATCGAAAGACATTAATGTGAGGTATTTTTGTAATTTTAGTTAGGTCACATCAAGTTCTCGGAAAAATAAAAAAAAAAAAAAAAACTTAAGAGATCCAAAATTTTGACTTAAAATCTCTTAAGTTTTAAATAAAAAAAAATTAAAAACTTACTTAGGATCTCCTAAATTTTAATATTTTTGTATTCTTTTAAATTAAAACTTAGGAGATACTAAGTTAATACTTCGGATCTCCCAAGTTTTAAATAAAAAAATTAAATGAAAAACTTAGGAGATCTGAAAAATTAATTTGGGATCTCCCAAGTTTTAATTCAAAAAATAAAAAAATATATTAAAACTTAGGAGATCTGAAATATTAACTTAGGAACTCCGAAGATTTATTTCGAAAGAATAAAAAAATTTTAAAACTTAAGAGATCCGAAGTACAAGCTTCGGATCTCCGAAGTTTTAAATAAAAAAAATTTAAAAATGGAACTTCGGGGTAGACTTCGAAGAAGTTGGATTCTCCGAAGTCTACTTCAGAGAAGTTTGTTATTTTGACAAAACACAAACGTTGTGGCTCATTTTGGCAAATGATAAAGTTTTTTTAGGTTAGTTTTTCCGATTTCCCATTTATATATCCGGATTATCTGTGATATTATTCAAAAAGTTATCAGATAGTATAATATGTTTTCTTGATATAATAATATTTTTATTTTTAGATTTATTTATTTAATTTTATAATTTAGTAGTATTTCTTATTTTAATAGGACTGTATAATATATTTTCTTATTATAATAAAGTTCTTATAAAATTATAATATACATTTTTATTGTAATAGGTTTTTTTCATTTAATATATTTATTAATTTAATTTGGAAATTTAATTGGATAGTATAACATATTTTCTTATTATAATAGAGTTCTTATAAAATTATAATATGTATTTTTTATTGTAATAGGTATTTTCATTTAATATATTTATTAATTTAATTTTATAATTTAATAGTGAGTCGTCATGTGTCGCAATGAAAATGCTTAAAAATGGTGATTTATGCTTCGAGTAATGTCTAATTCTTAAAAGATCATTTTATTACGACTAATTATTCTAATACTATGAGTGTCGTGTCGTGTCATGTCAGGTCATATATGTAGGATGTCATGTCCAAAAATAATCATTAAAAATAATGATAATTATAGTTCAAGATTATGAAAATTAATCATGGTTAATTAGTTAATTTGGATCCTAAGTGGGCTAGCACCCTAAATGGCCTAAATGATAATTTATTAATTGATTATCTATTTAACTAATTAAAGTCTTATAAGGATTATGATTAACAAATCCTAGATAAATTCAAATTGAATTTATCCTCATGTCTCTAAGGTTTTTTAGACATGTGATGAGTGGTAATTATATCACTATTTCCCACTCATTTAACCTAATATTTTGTATAGTTTCTTGAGTTTTGTGAATATTTTGATGTGTTTTGTGTTATTTTGTAGATAAATAAAGTTTCAGGACATTCTGGAGGTGATTGGACCAAAACAGTGAAAATTGGAAAAAATGGCATTTTGGTAATTTTTGCGCGTCGCGACGCGCAAGCCTTTGGCGTCGCAACGCCTAACGTGCACCAGGTCCATGCTAACGTGCGCCGGGTCCACATGTTAGAATCTGAGAAGTTTGACTTTGCTAACGTGCGCCATGCCACGTGTCACCATCACAGCTGATTTGCTAACATACGCCGTGCCACGTGTCATCATCCTACGGTGCCGACAATCACCATTGCCACGTGTGCCACGTGTCACTCCACGTCATCATCCACATCAAAAGTTGATCGAGTCAAAGTGCCACGTCATCATCAACCAATCACAGCGTGCCACGTGTCGCAATCCTACGGTGTCGACACTCCCTTTCGCCATGTGTCGCCACGTCATGCCACGTCAGCATAATAATTGAGCTCTCAGCCGCCTTGCCACGTGTCGCCTTATCTCCTTATCCAGAATCGCCACATGTCAAGCCCTCAGCATGCCACGCCAAAAAGCACCGGCGTCGCGACGCCAAAGGCTTTGGCTTCGCGACGCTGGAGGCCTATCCGCGCCTATAAATTGAGCTCGAGATTTTAGTTTTAGATGTACCTTTCTATCTAGTTTCTTTTAAATTTTAGTTTTGTAATTAATTTTAATTATGTTCTATAATAATAGTAATTTACTTTCTTTACTTTTTACAGTTTTTACTATTCACCATGAGGAGGTAACTTCCCCCTACTAGGGTGAAAGGTAATTATTTTACTATTGCTATTTAGATTAATCTCTCTTAAATACAATATATTCACTATTTAAAATTTGACTTAAAAAGGATATCGCCAGATTGGTTGGTTGGTAATTCATTTTAATCTGGTTTAAACCTGACTAATCAAGGATACCGCCACATTGGTCGGTTGGTAATTAATTTTTCTTACCGCCTATATGGCAGGTTTATTCTGGTTCCGCCTTTATGGCTGGTTGGACTTAATTTGACTTAATCAGGTTACCGCCTATATGGCTGGTTGGTAAAATAATCACAAGTTAATATATTATATTAAGGGAGATATCTAAATAGTAAATAGTAAAAGTTGATCCTTTTACCTTAGCATTTTATTTTATTGTAATTTACTTTTCAGCTTTTACTTTACCGCAATTACTTTTCAGCATTTTTACTTTATGTCTTTTACTTTTAAGTTTTTACTAGCCCTAGTTATGTGTTAGTTATCTGGGGTTGTGATGATTTCTAATATCACCGGTTTATAAGAGGTTATTTTATAGTTTGGGTAATTTAAAGGTTTAATTATTAAGTCTTAAGCTTAATGCTTCTTGTTGTCTGATAACCAATAAGATTGATATGGTAAATCTAAAATAAACTTGACAAATGTATTTAGGTTTCAGCCTTAGACTTAATAGCCCACGATCTTCCTTGAGGATAGATAACCCTTTAATAGATTTCCTTACAGGATAGACATACACCTGTCGGGCGGGGGTAACCATAATTGGAACTTAAACTTAATGAATCCAGATAATTTGGTTGACATAGACATATGGTTCAATTAGGTTAAACTGGATATTTGCGTCTGACCATCGACAGAGGCTTTCGCATAATTTCGTGTTCCAGGTTAGTAAACCGATTTATTACACCAACATAAAATAATCACTTCATCTTTTAAAAGATATTAGAAAGATTCACAACCCTAGATCTTTGAGTCTTTTGTTATTTTCCTTAGTGTTTTTTTTTTTATTTTATTTATTTTAATTAAGGAAAACCACATTCAACCAACCAATCAACAATCATTCACTTCTCCCTATAATTAGATACCTGTAAATAAATAGTATCAATAATTAATAATAACAGTATGAATTAAGTCCTCGTGGGATCGATATTTTTATACTACTTGAATGATACGTGCGCTTGCGTTATACATCTGTGTTTACGCCGGTCAACCTACATAAATGAGGTATTGTTTCATTATTTGAGGTTACAGTTACATACGGAGGATTGAAGAGAGATACCGTAGGCTAAAGAGAGAGGCTCTTGAATCATTGTGAAGATCCCAACAAGGGTGGTTTTTATTTAATTTTTTGAAGGAATCCGTGTGTACATTCTAGAAGTGCTACACTTAGAGCACTTTGTGAATTTTTCAAATTAAGGAAGATTTCATTGTATAAGGTATAATTTATTTTAATGTAAAGTTTATGTTTCATATGTGATTTCATGAGAGGTGATTTTTGTTAAAAGCATCAAAATCTTGATCCATGACTTAATTGAGTTTAAATAAATCAAATATATTTTATTTGATTGCTTCCGCATGTATTACAAGCCCAATAATGTCAATCTTTATATGCGACAGACGAGATTTGTCAATCCGATCCCATCTCATATATTTAAATGGGAACGATTTGTAATATCCCAAGTCCGGGAGATGCTATCGGCAGGGAATAGGCTGTACTATCCCCCTGAGCCTCTGACTCTAACACCATAAACATATACTAAAACTCTCTTTTCTTTTATTTAAAATATCTTAAGTGTGGGACCAAGGCCCAAGCTCCATAACATAACTCACAAACTCAGTATTAATGACTGTGTACTCAATTATATTTACTTTACAACGACTATTACAAACAATGACTAATACATAACTTTTAATTGAACTGACTGGACTCACACGCTCTCTGACTTGATCTGATGGACTCCAATCCCTAGTGACTGCATCAGTATCCGTCCTCCCGAGCTCGTCCTCCGAGAAACCCTGCAAAACAAGGAAACTGGAAGGGGGGTTAGATCGTTGTACGATCTAAGTGAGTGGACGTAAAAACTGATATAAAAGTATTTGGTTCTAAAACCAACATTTCAAAAATAACTTTATATGAGAACTCTTTTCTGAAAACTTCGTCTGAATTCTCTTTTATATAACTTATCTTTCAAAAACCTGTTTTCTGAAAATTGTTCCTAAAATCAGATTTTTGAAAACTGTTATATGAAAATCTGATATCTAAAAACTATATTTCTGAAATTATGATATCTGGAAACTAGTCTGTATTTTAAAGCTTGACGTATGGGGGCATTACATATCGCCGTCCCCCCATACGCCTAACTAGAGCCAGGAATGCAAAACCATGACTTTGGGGCATTATGTATCGCCGTCCCCCAAAGCATGCCACTCATGTCCCTGAAACTGGTGGTCTTGAGGTGTTACGTATCGCCGTCCCCTAGCCCTGATCTAGGATCTGGGGGCGTTACGTATCACCGTCCCCCAAGTCCTTTACATGTGCACATGTTCTCTGTCCGTCAATTCCAATCTGTATCAAGTTATATACTGGGGTGGGTTTTTCCCCCATGCCCCGAAAAACATAAAACTCATGTTGAAAACATCTCTTTGCTAAATCATTTCTCAAATCATACTAAACAGTATATAATACAAAAAAAACTTGGCTAACGCTCTAACTGCAGAAAACATAAGTCTGGTATTTAAAACTATTATAAAATAAATCAACTTAAGTAAAAGTGTGTCCACTCACTGTTTGGAATCTGGCTGGTGCTATATCGCTTCGTCGAAGGATAATGTGATTCCTGCAATGGTCTATAAATGGTAACTTGGTTAGATTACAAACCATGAGATGAATTTCGGAACTAGGCTAAACTTTCTCAATTCAAGTCCGTGATATCGTTACTTAGTATATCATGCTTGGAATAAGATGCAATGTATGCATGTGAACTGATACGAGACCCTAAGGGTGGTCTCTAACACGCTAAGGTGGATCTGGGATGGTTTGAAGTGTTCTGGGAATAAATTGTACCACGCGTCGCGACGTGCAGCGACCAGAAGCATGCACCTATTTTTCTCTTACGCGTCGTGACACAAAGCTTTTTTACGTCGCGGTGCGAAGAAGATTTCCAGGATTCTGCTTTGCTCCTCCATGCTTGTTCATCACCCAAACTTTTCCACAATCACTTCCAACACAAACTCACACCACTTCTCAAACCTCAATATACTCGCTTCATAATCTAATTTTAATTTTCTAATCTTATAATCCCTACTAGCTCATCACTTAGGGTTCCTTTTAAAGTTGGAACAACTCACATCAAAATCAACTTCCATGCCTATATTCTCATCAAATGGAACCTCAAACATGTTATTATTATCATCATATCACTCATACTATCAAAATTAAGAATTCATGATTTAGGTCAACATAATCTTACCTTATTCCTTGTGTTTTCTTTATTTACCAAAATTCCCATGCTCGATAAGCATTTCTTCTACTTCTTTCCTTATTCTTCTCTTCTTTTCTTCTTTTTCTTTCTCTTTTTCCTTTTCTTTTTCTTCTATTCCTCATTCACGTTTTCTTCTTCTTCTTCTTCTTCTTCTTCTTCTTTTTGTTTCAATTTTTGGTATTAGTGAATAGTGTCTTCCTTAAATACTTGGCCACTTAAAAAAAAGAAAAATGTAGAATTTTCAAGAAACTTGTAGAAATTACTATAATGCCCTCAAGTACTATTCATCTGAAATTTGTATCTATATTTTTAGCCCATTTCTAGTCCTAATTTGGAAAAATGATCAACACCAAAGTTATATATCTCGATCTCAGATTTCCGACGATATAAAATTCATAAAAATCAGTATTCGTATGAAAAAGTTACGGCCCAAATACCACGGGCTGTCCGGAATAGAATATCTTAAAACCTCGTGTCGGACTTCCGAAGAATTTACCGATTGTCCCCAAAGACGTTCCATAAGTATATCTGTGTCCCAACGTAATTTATGTTATGATACCTTCGTCCTGTAATACCATGGTACTAATAACAGTAGTAGAACTACCGATCGTTACAAATTCTCCCACTTAAATAGGATTCGTCCTCGAATCCCCTTCGGGGGTCTAACTCGCGGGTTTGTCTTGGTTCGAGAATATCTTGTAATTCCGCTATATTTATCTTCTTTACCTCCCTTTCTGCTGCTAAGATACTTATTCTCTCTATGGGTTTAAAACTTTTGGAAAACTCTTGTCCTATTAACACTATTCTACCTGTCAAGGAAATCTTATTTCTAAACATCCAATTATATTCGACCTTCCTTATTTCAACAATCCACATGAATTATCGTTTCCAAAATTTTATTGTGTTCGTGACCTGTTTTCCATCTTATCTTAGTCCTATTTTGATCTCAATACTTCCTTCATCACGTAACCACTTAAGATATATTTTTCTACACATCTTCTTGGCTCCAAATCTTAGCTGAATATTTGATCTTTCTCTTTTCTCCTTACTAAGTCTTCGTTTACTTGTGAGCTTCACTATTCGGGTTTTCAATATATATATCTACTTATGGGTTTATGACCTCTTATCTTATAACTAATATTTCCATGTACTTTTACTACTAATCAATGGCTCCCATACATAGAACATTTCTGCAAGGTAGTTCCCCTGGTAATACTCATTGTAAGTCTAATCTTGTGCATTTATGCTAGAACTGTGTACTTTTCTGCACTTTTGATTCCTATACTGGTACAAGCATGGTTACTATCTGTTATGCTGACTATTCCTTAGTACTATTGTAAATCTGTCTTATCATTATACACCTATATGATTGTTTGTCCGATATCTGAATTATTACTAGCTTTTCTCCTAATGTCCATGCCTCATATCCAACTTCATCCATAACTGAATTCACGTGATCTATCATTCTGTCTTTTTTTATTCGCAGGGGTATCAACTTCTACAATTCTCTGATTATGTTTATGGTTATTTCTTTTGCCTTCTATAAATGCTTGAGTAGATCTTTCTCTCTTAATCAACTCTTATAGACTATCTTTCTTCTAAACCTTTTTATCTTTTCTCTTGCTCTGTTATATTTCTGGAACTTGTTTGGCCTATTGTAGACACTGCATTTTTGCATGAAGCCCGATGATAAGCCTCATATGGAGGCACTACCCGATAAGTTACGGAAGTCGCGGGAAACGGACGTCGGAAGGGAAAATTCAAAAAACATTAATACATTATCAAAATTTAATTCTTTTGATTAGCCTCGGATTTGCCCGATTAATCTCTGTTTTAAAATTTTAGCCTCGGCCCAAAGCCCTCGCAACCCATCCAAAGCCCATTTCGCCCAAAGCCCAATCCAAAAATAATTAAATCATATTTAACACATGTCACAAATTAAATTAAAACCAATCAAATCAAAATAAATCTCATTCCTAAATAAAATCAAATTCCCTTCCTAATTTAAATAAATCACCCACCAAATTAAAGAAATTCCCCCACCAAAAATACAAATATCCTTTCCTTAAACAAACACATCCATTTATTGATTGATTTGTTCCTTTTTTAAACCATGCACAAACAAGGAAACCCTAAGATAAACTATTATAAAAAGGGACATAAACCAAAACCTATTGGGCTATTGGCTCTCATTCACGGCTGCTCACTCCTCACGGCTTCACCCATCAACCCTGAACACTGATCTCTCTCGCCTCTCTCAAAAATAAAAAAACAAACAAAAATAAAAAACCTGGCCGCCCTTCATCTCTATCGACCATTCACAAATCCCAAAGCCGTGACCAACCTTCATCTCCCCTCTCAAAGACCCACTCGACAGCCACCAAAACACTAAAGCTCACGCGCTCTCTCTCCCTTTCTTACACCTACGACAAAACACAAAATAAAAACCTAAGCTTCCTCTCTCTGGTCACGTCTCTCCCTCCACATTCAACACGTCACAGGCAACACAACCCTTCATAAAAGCAGCCCACGACATTAACAAATAAGCAAACAAAGGAAGCCATAAATACCATGCAACCCTACACTTAGCCACAACCACATACACACGACAAATCAACAAAGGGAGACTCATGGCAATAAGACACACCCCCCTTTCACGTAACACACACGCACAGTCACCACTCACACCCTAAACACACAGACACGTGAACACAAGCACGCAGCCATTAACTTCGACAAGATCAGCCCCCAAATCAGCCCCAAACTGCCGAACAAATCAAGACCAAACCCGCCCTCAAAACACCCCAAAGCAGTGAGTAAAACAGTCCCAAAATAACCCAAAACAGTCCCTAAATAACCACCCGAAACAGCAGCGAAAATCATCCAAAACAGTGAAAAAAACGTCAAAAACAGTGAGGAAAGCGCGGACGAAACAGCGAAACAGTGAGTGAAATTGTGAATCAGTAAACCAGAAAAGTTACGCAACATTAACCCTTCCGGCGACGACGTAACACACTTCCGAGGAGCAACTTAAAAGGTAAGACCTGAGGGCACCCCTTTGTTATATTTTATTTTGTTATCCCGGACACGACATGCTTGGTTGGACGTGTAATACGTCCAACCGGGCATGCAAAGTCCTATATTAAAAATGGCCAAACTATTGGTTACATCTCTCTTTGATGCTCCGTCATTTATTTTTATCTCGCATTTATCTTTATTTTAATATTCCGTATTTATTTTTCAGTCATTTATCTTCCTTTAATGTTTCGCACTTAGTTTATTATTTATTATTTTGATTATCTATTGTTATTTCATCATATGCATTGTCATATTCCATGCATGTCAACATTGGGTTAAAGATTGCGTTGTGTTAATGGTCGGTGCTATCTCTTGCGGTCTATCAGATGGAAACCCAGACGTAAATTCTGTAGCCGAATCCGAATGGACGGTAGTGCGGTCTGTACTTGGGATACAACTCCACGTACCGCTTGAGAAACTTTCAAACACGTGTTTCATTTTGTTATTTAATTTTGTGTTTATCGTTCCTCTATTTATTTTCAATGTGTTGTTTCTTTATTTATGCATTGTTAATCTAGTGCGCATGGGCTAATCACGTTGGAATAAAGGTCTTCCATTTGAGGGAAAAGCCAAAAGGCTACCTCTGGGACACAGGAACTGGGCGACGCATGCTGTCCCGGGCTCGCGGCCCGATTGGGAGTACGGAGTAGCCCGCGGGGGACTAAACCGGAGAATAATGGAGTCGCCACCCGGTGTGAACCGGGAAAATGAGATTTAAGGCCGCACTTACCCCTCGCAAGGGAAGACCTCAAACCGTTGGGTTCGGAAAGGTCCCTTACTTATGTCACTTGTAATAAAATGACTTGTGCAATAATCTAACCAAGCCTAAGCAACATATTTCCAAGGATGATTTACTCCTAAGTTCGCATGCATACATCAACAAGTTCATCTAAATTCATATAATACATTTTCATATTTGCATACCACCTATTTGCATACAATCTATGTCCAAATTTGCATACAACCTACGTGCATATATGTCCGAATTCATGCATAAAGATAAATTGACATACAGAAAGCATACAATTCACATTGGTAGACACAGAAGCGCAAACAAATAACACTCATACGAGCATGCATATTAAGGGAAGACAATTAAGCGCATAATGGAAATAGATAACTAAAGAGTTAATACAAATGCATAAGGTAAAAAGAGACAACTATATGCTAAAATAGACATGTCGAGATGTGATGAAAAGGACTCAGTTCAGTGGGTGCGCGTTCGTGTAGCGTTCGTAAACGCGTTCGAACGGTAAACAGAAGGTTCTCGTTCGTATAGCGTTCGAGAACGCGTTCGAACGGAACCAGACCTGATGCATGATGAAACCAAGAAAATGTGTGCGCGTTCGCGTAGCGTTCGAGAACACGTTCGAACGGTAAATAGAAGGTTCGCGTTCGTATAGCGTTCGAGAACGCGTTCGAACGGAACCAGACCTTATGCATGATGAAACCAAGAAAATGCGTGTGCGTTCGCGAAGCGTTCGAGAACGCGTTCGAACGGTAAACAGAAGGTTCACGTTCGTATAGCGTTCGAGAACGCGTTTGAACGGAACCAGACCTGATGCATGCAACACATACATAAATAAACAAATCCACAATGTAGGACCTCACGTATCCGATTGAACTCATCTCGCATCTAATCGAATATACACTATCCGGCGCGGCAAAGCATCGTGGTAAAGGATTTTAACCTCTCCAAATAGAGGACTTTTAATCGCACTTATTGAGCCCATGCGCAAACAACACAATACATATATAAAGAAGTAAAGACAACGATATCAGATTTCGTGTATCCGATTGAACATATCTCACATCCAATCGAATATACATTATCCGGCGCGGCAAAGCATCGTGGTAAATGATTTTAACCTCTCAAAATAGAGGACCTTTAATTACACTTACTAAGCCCATGCGCTTTATCTCACAATGCATATAAGAAATAAAAGAAACAATATTTGACTTCATATACCCGATTGAACACATCCTACGTTCAACCGAATATACATCAACCGGCACGGAAAAGCATCGTCGTAAAGGGTTTTAACCCCTCAAAAAAGGGGACCTTTAATCCGACTTACTAAGCCCATGCACTCGATCACATCATTACGCAAACGAATAACATGCAGAAATTAAATAACGAATAATAAACACATCAAAACAACAGAAAATGAAATATGCGTTGTTTACTCAAGTGGTACGTGGAGTTGTATCCCGAGTACAGATCATACTACCGTCCATTCGGAATCGACTATGAAATTTATGTCCGGGTTTCCATCCTATATACCACAAGAGGCGACACATTTTCCATTTCATTCAAGCCACAACATGCATCCACAAACGACTCTCATGCGAATAGAATTCAATAAATAATTAAAAGACGAATATAAACTAATGAGAAAAGTGCCCTAAGGTCTAACCTTTTTAATCACCTCTCAGATGTAAGGTACACGATCGTCGGAAGGGCTAACACTCCGCAACTCCTCCGGTTCACTGGTTCACTGCTCTCGTTAGTTGTCTCACTATTTTGAGTCGTCGTTCTCCCTGTTTTACTGCTGCTTTTACTGTATTTCGCTGTTCTTCGGGGATGTTTTTTGGTCACTACGTTTGCTGTATTTAGGCTACTGTTCTTGGTGTATTTGGGGACTGTTTTGGGTGTAATTTGGGCTACTGTTACGGTGTAGTTTGGGGACTGTTTTGGGTGTAATTTGGGCTGCTGTTATGGTGTAGTTTGGGGACTGTTTTGGAGAGGTAAAGTGGGCTATGACTTTCAGTTATTGAGAGTGAGGGAGAGTTGTGTCAATGAGCTCGGGTCTTTCTTGTGTGAATCAACTAGGGGTTTAGATGTGTGGATGAACTATGAGGGTTCAAGGGTTGGAATTGGGTTCTTTTTATAGGCAAAGGGCTAGGGTTAAATCTTGTTTGACAAGGAAAAGATTTGGCATTAAAGGGAGATATGATTTGGTTTCAAGTAAGGTAAATACAAGATTGATGGGGGACAAATTTAGGCTTGATTAGGAAGTTAGTATATTTAATTTGTGTTGATTAGGCATGCAATATTTTAAGTTAGGAATAATATATTTTTAATTAGGAATAATATTTGATTGATTGATTTTAACTTGGTATGATTATATTTCATGTTTTTTTATATTTGGTATATGACTTAATTAATATTTAATTTAATTTGGTATATGTTTTAATATTTAATTTAGTTTGGTATATTATTTAATTAATATTTAATTCAATTGGGTTGTATTTTGAGGGCCTTGGGAGTGTGGGCCAAGTGTGGTGGGTTAGGTGTTGTGTGGTTTGGTGAGAAAGGAATTGGGCCAAGGTTAAATGGTTCTGGGTTTTATTAGGCCAAAGGTGCTTTAAAACGGAGGTCCAACGAGCGAGCTTGGAGCTAAACATGAGGATAAAATTTAACCGATGTGGGCCTCGCCCCCAGAGTGCCATACCCGGCAAGATTGATGTTGATGCTAATGTGGGCCTCGCACCCAGAGTGTCATACCCAAAACTCAAACTCAAATGGGCCTCAACCCCGGGATTATTAACCGAATATGATACTGTGCTTTTCACCATTTCTGATCAGCTTGTTCTTTGCCGCTTTCTCTTTTCTTCTTCAAAACCTCCGAATACAAAACAAACACAAAACGAATGCCAAAATATGTTACGTGTATGTATGCATGCATGAGTGTGCTCCATTTTGGAGCGCCAATTTCGGCATCTGTTGTGTGCTCCATTTTGGAGCGCCATTTTCGGCCTCTGTTATGGTAGCGGTTCATTTCTGAACCGTGTTGTCCGAGAATGTGGCCCATTTTTGAGCCGTTACTTGATGAGGTGGTCTTTGCCGCTACAATCCTGCGAATACAAAACAAAAATTATATGTATATGATATGTATGCATGTATGTATGGATGCATGATGCTGATGTGGGCTTCGCCCCCCAAACCGATACCGATGTGGGCCTTGCCCCTAAACTGACACTGATGTGGGTCTCGCCCCCAAACTGATACTGATATGGGCCTCGCCCCCAAACTGATGCGGATGTCAGCCTCGCCCCTAAACTAATACTGATATGGGCCTCGACCCACGGGACTCATCCTCAAACTGATACTGATGTGGGCCTCGGCCCTGGGAATCATCCCCAAACTGATACTAATGTAGGCCTCGGCCTTGGGACTCATCCCCAAATTGATGCTGATGTGGGCCTCGGCCCTAACTGATACTGACATGGGCCTCGCCCCCAGACTGATACTGATATGGGCCTCGCCCCAAGCTGATACTGATGTGGGCCTCACCCCCAACTGATACTGATGTGGGCCTCGCCCCAACTGATACTGATATGGGCCTCGCCCCCAAATTGATACTGATGTGGGCCTCGACCCTGGGAATCATCCCCAAACTGATACTAATGTAGGCCTCGGCCTTGGGACTCATCCCCAAACTGATTTTGATGTGGGCCTCGGCCCTAACTGATACTAATGTAGGCCTCGGCCTTGAGACTAATCCCCAAACTAATGCTGATGTGGGCCTCGGCCCTAACTGATACTGACATGGGCCTCATCCCCAGACTGATACTGATATGGGCCTCTCCCCAAGCTAATACTGATGTGGGCCTCACCCCCAACTGATACTGATATGGACCTTGCCCCCAGACTGATACTGATATGGGCCTCGCCCCAACTGATATTGATATGGGCCTCGCCTCCAAACTGATACTGATGTGGGCCTCGACCCTGAGAATCATCCCCAAACTGATACTAATGTAGGCCTCGGCCTTAGGACTCATCCCCAAACTGATGCTGATGTGGGCCTCGACCCTAACTGATACTGACATGGGCCTCGCCCCCAGATTGATACTTATATGGCCTCGCCCCAAGCTGATACTGATGTGGGCCTCACCCCCAACTGATACTGATATGGGCCTCACCCCCAGACTGATACTGATATGGGCCTCGCCCCAACTGATACTGATATGGGCCTCGCCCCCAACTGATACTGATGTGGGCCTCGCCCCCGACTGATACTGATATGGGCCTCGCCCCCAGCTGATACTGATGTAGGCCTCACCCCCAACTGATACTGATATGGGCCTCGCCCTAACTCGCCCCCAGCTGATACTGATGTAGGCCTCACCCCCAACTGATACTGATATGGGCCTCGCCCCCAGACTGATACTGCTGATATGGGCCTCGCCCCCAGACTGATACTGATATGGGCCTCGCCCCTGTGATTCATTCCTGAAGACTGCTGACATTGTACTGTTGCTGCTTCTGGTTGGCTTGCATTTGACGCTTTCTCCTTTTCTCATTTGAAACCTGTTATTACAAAACAGAATAAACACAAAAAGGATGCAAATATGTTACGTGTATGCATGCATGCATGATTGAGTTTCCTATCCCGTTGGGTTAGGTCTTCTGCCGGTACTCTTGTGGCTACTCGGTCTTTTGACAAGTCTGCCCTCTTCCCTAACCAACAGGTATCTATGATGGCTTTCAAGACAAAAATGGGTTAACATGGTGCATGTATGCATGAGGTGCATGTGATGCATGAGATGCATGCGATACAAGAAATATATCAACTCATTAAAATTTTCACACAAATCGGCCCATAATCATTTTAGAAGCTTTTGGGCTAACTGTCATAGGAGTGAACTCGTCCCAGTTTAAATGGCCCAACAAGTTCACATCTCATGGCAAGAAGTCCAACCGTATCCAAATGATAATGTTCCTAAACACAAACATATAATGGCCCATTGGCGTTTTAGAAGCTTTTGGCCCAATCATCATAAGATATGTTCTTGTCCCAGTTTAAATGGCCCAACAAGCCCATACCTTATGACAAAAGGTCCGAATGGATCCAAACGACCATGTTCCCAAACACAAGCACAAGTAGACAATTCTTATTAGTTCTATGACTAAGGTTCACATGCGGGTTTACGGGGGTGTGGACAAAGGCTCTCGCTGACGAAGGATTACCCACAACTAGGTCTCCCCACTCAAGGGTTCGAGCGACCAAGTGAGCGCATCTTTTTTATACCTTAAGGTACGTGCCAACGAGTTATGGTGTGTGACTGACTGTCAAATGGATTTCCCGTTGTACATTACCCAGAAGGAGTGTGAAGCAAGGCTCTCTTAAGTACCCAAGCCTTTTAGGCTCTTATCGCTTAGTGTCAGGAATAAACAATGAGTCCTCCAAATTAGTTCATCACAGTAGGCTACGAGTAGATGATTATCTAGGTGCCTTCACAGCTTTTGCTTATAGAAAGGTAGTGAGTGAAGGAAGACACCAAACCATTACCTAACCTTACAAGTGCCTTTGATTAAACCCCTTTCAACCCACAGTAGACACGGTTAATTAAAGCACAAATCATAATATTACAAGACATTATTTCGGGGCCGATTCTCTATCCCCAGTGGAGTCGCCAGACTGTGGGACACAAGAACTGGGCGACGCATGCTGTCCCGGGCTCGCGGCCCGGTTGGGAGTACAGAGTAGCCCACGGAGGACTAAACCGGAAAATAATGGAGTCGCCACCCGGTGTGAACCGGGAAAATGAGATTTAAGGCCGCACTCACCCCTCGCAAAGGAAGACCTCAAACCGTTGGGTTCAGAATGGTCCCTTACTTATGTCATTTGTAATAAAATGATTTGTGCAATAATCTAACCAAGCCTAAGCAACATATTTCCAAGGATGATTTACTCATAAGTTCGCATGCATACATCAACAAGTTCATCTAAATTCATATAATACATTTTCATATTTGCATACCACCTATTTGCATACAATCTATGTCCAAATTTGCATACAACCTACGTGCATATATGTCCGAATTCATGCATAAAAATAAATTGACATACAGAAAGCATACAATTTCACATTGGTAGACACAGAAGCGCAAACAAATAACACTCATACGAGCATGCATATTAAGGGAAGACAATTAAGCGCATAATGGAAATAGATAACTAAAGAGGTAATACAAATGCATAAGGTAAAAAGAGACAACTATATGCTAAAATAGACATGTTGTGATGTGATGAAAATGACTCAATTCAGTGGGTGCGCGTTCGTAAACGCGTTCGAACGGTAAACAGAAGGTTCTCGTTCGTATAGCGTTCGAGAACGCATTCGAACGGAACCAGACCTGATGCATGATGAAACCAAGAAAATGCGTGCGCATTCGCGTAGCGTTCGAGAATGCGGTGGAACGGTAAATAAAAGGTTCGCGTTCGTATAGCTTTCGAGAACGCGTTCAAACGAAATCAGACCTGATACATGATGAAACCAAGAAAATGTGTGTGCGTTCGCGTAGCATTCGAGAACACGTTCAAACGGTAAACCGAAGGTTCACGTTCGTATAGCATTTGAGAACGCGTTCGAACGGAACCAGACCTGATGCATGCAACACATACATAAATAAACAAATCCACAATGTAGGACCTCACGTATCCGATTGAACTCATCTCGCATCCAATCGAATATACACTATCTGGCGTGGCAAAGCATCGTGGTAAAAGATTTTAACCTCTCCAAATAGAGGACCTTTAATCGCACTTATTGAGCCCATGCGCAAACAACACAATACATATATAAAGAAGTAAAGACAACGATATCAGATTTCATGTATCCGATTGAACATATCTCACATCCAATCGAATATACATTATCTAGCGCGGCAAAGCATCGTGGTAAAGGATTTTAACCTCTCAAAATAGAGGACCTTTAATCGCACTTACTAAGCCCATGCGCTTTATCTCACAATGCATATAAGAAATAAAAGAAACAATATTTGACTTCATATACCCGATTGAACACATCTTACATTCAACCGAATATACATCAACCAGCGCGGAAAAGCATCGTGGTAAAGGGTTTTAACCCCTCAGAATATGGGACCTTTAATCCGACTTACTAAGCCCATGCGCTCGATCACATCATTACGCAAACGAATAACATGCAGAAATTAAATAACGAATAATAAACACATCAAAACAACAGAAAACGAAATATGCGTCGTTTACTAAAGTGGTACGTGGAGTTGTATCCCGAGTACAGATCAAACTACCGTCCATTCGGAATCGGCTATGAAATTTATGTCCGGGTTTCCATCCTATATACCACAAGAGGCGACACATTTTCCATTTCATTCAAGCCACAACTTGCATCCACAAACGACTCTCATGCGAATAGAATTCAATAAACAATTAAAAGACGAATATAAACTAACGAGAAAAGTACCCTCAGGTCTAACCTTTTTAATCACCTCTCGGATGTAAGGTACACGATCGTCGGAAGGGCTAACACTTCGCAACTCCTCCGGTTCACTGGTTCACTGCTCTCGTTAGTTGTCTCACTATTTTGAGTCATCGTTCTCCCTGTTTTGCTGCTGTTTTTACTGTATATGACTGTTCTTCGAGGACGTTTTCTGGTCACTACGTTTGCTGTATTTAGGCTACTGTTCTTGGTGTATTTGGGGACTATTTTGGGTGTAATTGGGGCTGCTGTTACGATGTAGTTTGGGGATTGTTTTGGGTGTAATTTGGGCTACTGTTATGGTGTAGTTTGGGGATTGTTTTGAAGAGGTAAAGAGGGCTGTGACTTTCGGTTATTGAGAGTGAGGGAGAGTTGTGTCAATGAGCTTGGGTCTTTCTTGTGTGAATCAACTAGGGGTTTAGATGTGTGGATGAACTATGAGGGTTCAAGGGTTGGAATTGGGTGTAATTTGGGCAAAGGGCTAGGGTTAAATCTTGCTTGACAAGGAAAGGATTTGGCATTAAAGGGAGATATGATTTGGTTTCAAGTAAGGTAAATACAAGATTGAGGGGGGACAAATTTAGGCTTGATTAGGAAGTTAGTATATTTAATTTGTGTTGATTAGGCATGCAATATTTTAAGTTAGGAATAATATATTTTTAATTAGGAATAATATTTGATTGATTGATTTTAACTTGGTATGATTATATTTCATGTTTTTTTATATTTGGTATATGACTTAATTAATATTTAATTTAATTTGGTATATGTTTTAATATTTAATTAGTTTGGTATATTATTTAATTAATATTTAATTCAATTGGGTTGTATTTTGAGGGCCTTGGGAGTGTGGGCCAAGTGTGGTGGGTTAGGTGTTGTGTTGGTTTGGTGAGAAAGGAATTGGGCCAAGGTTAAATGGTTCTGGGTTTTTTTAGGCCAAAGGTGCTTTAAAACGGAGGTCCAACGAGCGAGCTTGGAGCTAAACATGCGGATAAAATTTAACGAAATGCCGATTCCCTTCCGACAACCATTTCCCGCAACTTCCTCGACTAAAAAGGTAGTGCCTCCAAATGAGACTCATAATAGGGACTCATATGCAAAAATGCAATGCCTACACTACATTTACCATGATGTTTTGCCGCACCGGACGAGGTATTCTCGATTGAATGATAAATACGTTCAATCGGGCATACGAGGTCCCATATAAATGTCGGCCTTGGTCGCATCTCTTTTATTATTCCGTTATTTACTTTCCACATGTCGTCGTTTTGTTTGTTTATGCATTGTCAATCTTGATGCGCATGGGCTAATCATGTGAGGTAAAGGTCCTCTATTCGAGGGAAATGCCTAAAGGCTACCCTTACAACGATGTTTTGCCGCTACGGACGAAGTATGTTTGATTGAATGTGGAATACGTTCAGTCGGGCATACGAAGTCCCATACAGATGTCGGCCCTGGTCGCATCTCTTTTATTATTCCGTATTTACCTTTTGCATATTATTGCTTTGTTCATTCATGCATTGCTATCTTATGCGCATGGGCTAAGCATGATGGATTAAAGGTCCTCTATTTGAGGGAAATGCCTAAAGGCTACCTTTACCACGACATTTTGTCGCGCCAGACGAAGTATACTCGGTTGAATGTGAAATATGTTCAACCGGGCATTCGAGGTCCCATATAGATGTTGGCCTTGGTCGCATCTCTTCTATTGTCTTGTTATTTACCTTTCTTGGTTGTTATGTTTTCATTCTTCACTTTACATTCATGTTGCATCAATGCTTGAGTGTTGCCTCTTGTGGTATATCAGATGGAAACCCATACATAAATTCCGTAACCGAATCCGAATGGACAGTAGTGCGGTCACTACTTGGGATACAACTCCACGTACTTCTTGAGAAGTACTCACGCACACGTTTACGTTATTTTAGATACCACTTTGGTAACCCCGTTCGAACACGTTTCAAACGCAATTCGAACGCGAACATTCTGTTTACCATTCGAATGTGTTTCCGAATGCTGGACGAACGTACATACAGTGAACATACTTCATTTCATCACATTTCATGCATATTTGCTTCTTTGGTCATTTCTTTTGCATTATGTACCTAATTATCCATTTTTATTATTAATGCTTTTATAGTTGTTACTAATTACATTATAGCGCTTCATTGTTTAATATGTTTATGGAATTATGCATTTGTATTCCTTTTCATTTATTGACGTTTATGGGTGCGCAATCTTATGTGTTGATTACATTATCTTGCATGTGTTGCATAAGACTTGGTTACACTATTGCATAAATCTTTTCATTACAATTGGCATAAGTAAGGGACCATTCTGAACCCAACGGTTTGAGGTCTTCCCTTGCGAGGGGTGAGTGCGGCCTTAAATCATTTCCCAGTTCACACTGGGTGGCGACTCCATTTTTATTTCTCCGGTTTAGTCCCCCGCGAGCTACTCTCCGTACTCCCCACCGGGCCGCGAGCCCGGGCAACGTCGTCCACTTCTATACCTTGCCTACAGTCTGGCGACTCCACTGGGGATAAAGAATCAGCCCCGAAATAATGTCTTGTAATGTTTGTGATTTTTCTCTTTAGTTAACCTTGTCTACAAGTGGGTTGAGACCAATGGGTTAATCAAACTTTCCAAACAAAAGTTGATTTAACCAAAGGTATTATTAGAGTTAGATAATGATTTGGTGTCTTCCTTCACTCACTACCTTTTTATAGCCAAAAGGAAAAGCTGTGAAGACATCTAGATAATCATTTACTCAAAGCTTACCTTAAGGCATACTTAAGTGATTGACTAATTTGGAGGATCTATTGTTTATTCCTGTCACCAAGGCGATAAGAGCCTAATAGCTAAGGGTATTTAAGAGAGTTCACTCCACCCTCCCTCTGGGGAATTTTCAATAGAGGAATCCATTTGACAGTTATTCATGCATCGTGAAGTCATTTTCGCTCGAAGCGGCGGATCGTTATATGGTATCATCACTCTTTGGCACGTACCTTAGGGTATAAAAAAGGTGCGCTCACTTGGTCTATCGAACCCTTGAGTGGGGAGACCTAGTTGTGGGCAACCCTTCGTCGGCGGGAGCCTTTAGCTATACTCTTATAAAACTGCATGAGAACCATAGTTATATGACCTATAGAAGCCACTTTTTTGTGCTTGTGTTTGGGACCATCATCATTTGGATTCATTTGGACTTTTTGTCATGAGATGTGAACTTGTTAGGCCATTTAAAGTGGGATGAGTTTGTGTCTTATGATGATTGGGCCAAAAGCTTCTAAAATGTCGATGGGCCACTTTGTGTTTGGGCCCCCTATCATTTGAGGTTGTTTAGCCACGTTATTGCAAAAGTATAAACCTGTTGGGCCTTTTTTCAACTGTGACAAGTTTACACCTCGCAATAATATGATTGAAAGCTTTGAATTAATAATGAGCCAACTTGTATGAAAACCTTGATAGGCTTAGAAAATCCAAACATGATCCAAAAATGCTAGAAGCATGAGTTCGATATCCACACTAGCTTTCTTCCAGAAAGGATACGCCTTGTTATGACATACTTGTATACTTTTGGATAGCTCTAAGTTCATCCCCATGACCACGGTTTTCGAAAGCCCAATTCGTTATTTTCAGACAATGATATGATCCCATAATAGGCTTAGTCCATGTTGAAAATGGGCGGTTTTTATCTTTTACCGAGGGAAAGGGACTGAAGTGACCAAGGTCCACCCCGTAGCGTAGGAGAGAACGATTTTGTGTACCCCATATTGGTGCATAAAATAAGCCATACCTAGGACAGAAATGGACTTACCACGAGTGTGGGAGAAATAAGGTCGGAAGGATATATGCTGTTTTGATAACCATATGCATCTCATACATCTCATGAATCTCACGCATACACGCATCATGCTAACCTATGTGTCTTAAAAGCCATCATAGATATCCGTTGGGTTAGGAAAGAAAGACTTGTCAAGAAGAGTTTAGCTAACATGGATATCGGGGAAGAGGAATCCGAGAAACAGAAAAATCTACTGCAAGAATAGAAAGACCATATGGGGGCCTTCAGTAAAAAAAAAGAGAGAAAAAAATGAAAAAAAAAGGGAAAAAAGAACACAAAATTGTTTGTTTTTAGTCCTTAATAGTTAGACATAAGTCCGATGATGAAATAGTTTACTTTAGGGTGAAATCTTAGAAACGATAAACTCTTGATGTGATTTTATCTGATGCTTTGAGTAGTTGATCTATGCTAGACTCGTAAGCACTTAATTATAGGTTTTTAGCAGTGAAAACCTGAGTAGTTAACAATATGACTAGTTGAAAAAATTGTAGATTGGTGAATGACTGTTCGCTTAGATGTCTATCATGACTTGCTTGTGTTATGATGTGTGGTATGGTTGAAAATAAAAGAAAAGTCTCGAAAGCAAAAATAAAAATAAACCACATATAATCGATAAGCGTGAAGCTACCCATGGGCGAGTATTAGGACCACCATGAGGAGAAATGCTACCTTAAAGGGTAGGTGTGTTGAAAAAAAAGAGAAGAAAGATGGACAAAAGAAAAAGAAAACCATACCACAGTGAGCACGGAAAAGCAATTGCAAAACATAATTGAGACATCTAGGTTGGTTTGACCCATCGATCCCAATTTCTTAAACGAAATCATTGAGTTGGCTTACCTAAGGATCAAGCCGTGAAAGAACCTTTGCGCACACACACTTTGAGTCTGGCTTAGATCATTTATTCAAAAACTCGGATTTGAGTTGCATTGAGTGTTTTGAAGGTTCTGTGGTTTCATTACTGGACATTCATTTAGGACAATAATAGGTATAACTATTGGGACTATTTCGTAGTACGTAATATGGTATGTTGATACGGGATGCCACACCATATAGCCTACCTTGACCTAGTGCAAGCAGTAGAGCAAAAAACCTAAACCATGTCTGGGGGTGACTAGTCTACCACCTTGCGAATAAGGGACATAACGGGATCTTGAGCCATAGGACCAAAGAAAACTGAGCAATCACCAGAGTAGAATTGGCAGGAGGAAACTATAAGCAGGCCCAAGGGGCGACCAAAGACTTTTATATATATGCAAAAGGCACTAGGAAGGCCTAACCCATCGGGATAGGAAATACATCCATGCATACATATATACATGTCACATACATCCAATTTTTGTGTTCGCAGGTTTTTAAAGAAAAAAGGAAAAAAACGGCAAAGACGAGCAAGTCAGTAACGGTTCAAAAATGAGCCATCTCTCACCAAGTAACGGTTAAAAAATGAACCATCTATCAACTCAAGTAGCAGTTCAAAAATGAACCATCTCTCACAAGTAACGGTTTAAAAATGAACCATCTCTCATCAAGTAACGATTCGGAAATGGACCATCCCTCATTAGTAACGGTTCGAAAATGAACAATCTCTCAACAAGTAACGGTTCGAAAATGGACCATCTATCATCAGTAACGGTTCGGAAATGGACCATCCCTCATCAATAACGGTTCGGAAATGAACCATCTCTCAACAAGTAACGGTTCGGAAATGGACCATCTATCATCAGTAACGGTTCGGAAATGAACCATCTATCATCAGTAACGGTTCAGAAATTAACCATCACTCATCAGTAACGGTTCGGAAATGGACCACCATCTCAACAAGTAACGGTTCGGAAATGAACCACCCTCTCACATCAGTAACTGTTCGAAAATGAACCATCATCTTATATCAACTCAGTTCGAAGCATCTCGCAAAGTAGCAGGTAAGTACGACAGCCGGCAAACCAGGTAAGTAAGTAAAAATGTATGCATGACTTTGATAGGATTGTCACTGTCACACACTGCACAAGTCCCATCAAAGTGGGGGCGACTGTAGACACTGCATTTTTGCATGAAGCCTGATGATGAGCCTCGTATGGAGGCACTACCCGATGAGTTGCGGAAGTCGCGGGAAACGGATATCGGAAGGGAAAATTCAAAAAAAATTAATACATTATCAAAATTTAATTCTTTTGATTAGCCTCGGATTCGCCCGATTAATCTATGTTTTAAAATTTTAACCTCGGCCTAAAGCCCTCGCAACCCATCCAAAGCCCATTTCGCCCAAAGCCCAATCCAAAAATAATTATATCATATTTAACACATGTCACAAATTAAATTAAAATCAATCAAATCAAAATAAATCTCATTCCTAAATTAAATCAAATCTCATTCCTAATTTAAATAAATCACCCACCAAATTAAAGAAATTCCCCCACCAAAAATACAAATATCCTTTCCGTAAACAAACACATCCATTTATTGATTGATTTGTTCCTTTTTTTAAACCATGCACAAATAAGGAAACCCTAAGATACACTATTATAAAATGGGACATAAACCAAACCCTATTGGGATCTTGGCTCTCATTCACGGCTGCTCACTCCTCACGGCTTCCCCCAGCAACCCTGAACACTGATCTCTCTCGCCTCTCTCAAAAACATAAAAATAAATAAATAAATAAAAAACCTGGCCGCCCATCATCTCTCTCGACCATCACAAATCCCAAAACCGTGACCAACCTTCATCTCCCCTCTCAAAGACCCACTCGGCAGCCACCAAAACACTAAAGCTCACGCGCTCTCTCTCCCTTTCTTACACCTACGACAAAACACAAAACAAAAACCTAAGCTTCCTCTCTCTCTGGTCACGTCTCTCCCTCCACATTCAACACGTCACAGGCCACACAACCCTTCATAAAAGCAGCCCACACCATTAACAAATAAGCAAACAAAGGAAGCCATAAATACCATGCAACCCTACACTTAGCCACAACCACGTACACACGGCAAATCAACAAAGAGAGACTCACGGCAATAAGACACACACCCCTCTTTCACGTAACACACACGCACAGTCACCTCTCACACCCTAAACACACAGACACGTGAACACAAGCACGCAGCCCTTAACTTCGACAAGATCAACCCCCAAATCAGCCCCAAACTGCCGAACAAATCAAGACCAAACCAGCCCTCAAAACACCCCAAAGCAGTGAGTAAAACAGTCCCAAAATAACCCAAAACAGTCCCTAAATAACAACCCGAAATAGCAGTGAAAAATCATCCAAAACAGTGAAGAAAACGTAAAAAATAGTGAGGAAAGCGTGGACGAAACAGCGAACCAGTGAGTGAGATTATGAATCAGCGAACCAGAAAAGTTATGGAGCATTAACCCTTCCGGCGACGACGTAACGCACGACCTAATTTTAATCTTTTAATCTCATAATCCCTACTAGCTCATCACTTAGGGTTCCTTTTAAAGTTGGAACAACTCACATCAAAATCAACTTCCATGCCTATATTCTCATCAAATGGAACCCCAAACATGTTATTATTATCATCATATCATTTATACTATCAAAATTTAGAATTCATGATTTGGGTCAACATAATCTTACCTTATTCATTGTGTTTTCTTTATTTACCAAAATCCCCATGCTTGATAAGCCTTTCTTCTACTTCTTCTTTTCTTCTTTCCATCTTCTTCTCTTCTTTTCTTTTTTTTTTCTTTCTCTTTTTCTTTTTCTTCTTTTTCTTCTCTTCCTCATTCACGTTTTCTTCTTGTTATTTTTGTTTTAATTTTTGGTATTGGTGAATAATGTCTCCCTTAAATACTTGTCCACTTAAAAAAAAAGAAAAATTTAGAATTTTCAAGAAATTTATAGAAATTACTAGAATGCCATCGGGTACTATTTATCTAAAATTTTGATCTGTATTTTAGCCTATTTCTGGTACAAATTTGGAAAACAGATCAACATAAAAGTTGTAGATCTCGATCTCAGCTTTCCGACGATATAATATTCATAAAAATCGGAGTTCGTATGAAAAAGTTTCGGCCCAAATACCACGGGCTATCCAGAATGGAATATCTTAGAACCTCGTGTCGGACTTCCGAAGAATTTACCGATTGTCCCCAAGGTCGTTCCAATAGTACATCTGTATCCCAACGTAATTTATGTTATGATATCTTCATCCCGTAATACCATGGTACTATAATATAACAGTAGCACAACTACCGGTCGTTACACGATTGTTGATCCCGCACTATACTTTTTTGGGATAGTTTAGTTAATTAAATTCTTGTGGTGGAAAGAAAATAGTACAGGAATTTAAGTCTAGGAGGACGTGTTTAATTTGAAATGGGGAGGTGTGAAGTTCCATGTGAGAACACACACAAACACACACATATATATAACCTTTTTTAAAATCCAACAAAGACACTATACTTTGAAAACACTTATTTATGCTAATCCAACTATACCTTTGGGGACGAGGCATAATGCTGTTTAAATTAGTGGAGAAGCCTATTATATAATTTAATTTTGAATAATAAATTATTATATAAAATTAATTATCCGCTCATAATATTAAAATGACTCCAACACTCATCCAGCCTCTCTATCTTAAAAAAAACGCTAAAGTTCGACCCTTTCTTTTTTCAATAGCAATGAGACGCTGACCACCGGTCCTCTATGGTTGGCGACAAGTAAAAATCATTCATCCTCCCATAAAAAAATAAAAACTACAGAACCTAGTGGTGGCCATAGGTCCGGTTCGGTTCCGAATCGAAACTGAACTGACGGGTTCTCGGTTCCACAAGTGTGGAACCGGAACCGAATCAGATAATTCCGGTTCGGTTCCGGTTCCACACTTATGTCAAACCAGAACCGGAATCGGAACCGAACCGAACAGTTCTGGTTTGATTTTTTTTTCCTCTAATTTTAATAATGATTTTTTTAAAAAAATTAAACGGTTCCACCGTTGAACCGTTGGAACTAAATGGTTCCAACGGTTCCGGTTCGAACCGCTGGAACCGAACGGTTCCAGCTGTTCGATTTCGGTTTGGTTGGGGGAACCCTAACCGAACCAAAATCTTACGGTTTCGATTTCAGAACTGGAATCGGAATCGGTTGGAATCGAAACCATCCGGTTACAACCGGTTCGATTCCGGTTCCGAACCGGAACCGTGGCCGGGTATACACTCACCCTCTCCCTCTCTTCCACATTCCATCTCCCCCAATTTTTTATCTTTAATTTTTCTCCTCGTCACTTTTTCTCTTTGTTTTTAGTCCTCTCTCTCTGTCCCCCTGCTCCATCTTATTCTTCCACTCCACTTACATCTCTGCTGTTGGGGCAGTTGTGGAACCCCTAGGGTCGGATCGGTACCCCAGGCAGCGGAAATGGGTATAACCCATGGATATCAAGTATGGTTGTAATTTTAAATCATTTAATAAAATACTATATTCTATTACGAGTGTATAAGAAAAAACCGGGACTGGATCGGAGTCCGGAAGTTCCAGAACGAGAGAAAATAAAATTGTCGCATTGCGCTCACAGTGCGCACACACAGCAGAAAATATTTTTTTCTTTTGTTTTCAATTCATTTCAAAAGCTCAGCTCTCTGGAAAATTTCCAGAGAGATGATTCTATTAGTGTCTATTACCCTAATAGCTTCTGGTCTTCCCTAAACACTTCAAAAATACCCAAAGTTAATTTTTAATTTGAAAACCAACATTAACACATGTTATAGAATAAAAATCAAGTTTTTCAAAATATCAAGTATTTTTTACAAAAACATAAATTTATTCTAAATACGCATTTGCGTAAATTTTGAATCCATTACACAAACCAAATTAGAATCCTAATAAGAAATGTCTCGTGAACAATTCTAAGTCACCCAAAGGTGGTCAAGTGATTCTAGAATGGTAGCCATAGCTCTAAGCTTTAATATAGAGTTCCAAACTCTAATTAATTGTTCCATGTCCAACATGAACATTTTGACCTAATTACAAGCATATTGTGTTTATACTTCCAAAGCATCATAACACAATTTATTAGCCTTATTTCAACATTAAGATATGTGATCACGCATCTAATACACAAATAAACATAGCTTAGGAGTAGATCAAACATTACCTAGTAAGCTTGATGCAAGATCCAATATATTTCTCCTTTGTTGAAATCATCAGAGAACCTCCAAGGTGTGCAAACTTGACTTCAAGATCCAATCTCGATTTCCAATGCAAGCTTCACTTCACTTCAAGATCTAATCTTGATTTCTCTTTAATGAAATGTTTCAGTTACCTCACAAGCTTCTCTAAACACTTTCTAACTTAGGCTAATTTCTCTAAGAATTTGCTTGTATTTTTACTTGTAATTAAAACCTTCATAAAACTTGCTATTTATAGCAAAACTTAGGCAATTTTTAATTAATAAAAGTTGTAATCAAATTTTAAGTGGGCTTAATCTAATTTGTCCAAATGTGTATAATTAGGTATGACTAATCTCCATTGTCTCCCACTTTAATTTAATCCAATTAAATCAAGCCAAGAATTAGGAAATTGATTAGTTAAATGTTTTCCACCTTGATTTAATCCAATTAAATCAAGCCAAAACCACCTATTATTACATATTTACAATTACCATAATATCCTCAAATGGTAGAGATAATTATGATTTTACAATTAAGCCCTTGTGTAATTATTGAATTAATCCAATTAGGTCAAAGTAAATAATCAATGTTATCCAATAACACTTGATTATCTTAGTTGATAATTATAATATCGAATAATATCTTTTATAAAAAATAATCGGCTACCCAAGTGCTCAACGAGTATACTTTATATTGAGACTCTCTAAGTTCAGACACATTCGTCATATAAGCCTAGCTAATATATACGCATTTTAGCCACCTCCGAATTCACGAAGAACACAAACGACCTTTCTGAACTATACAAGTCGAGGTCATCACATATGTTTAACAATCCCTCCGTCGTAGGCTATCTGAGTTGTGTTTAGGAAACATATAATATACTGTCAAGTTTCCAAGGCGCACATCTCATGTCGACATATGATTCTTCATAACTGATGCGATCCATCCTAGGTGATCGGCTTTGGCCAAAGTATTTAAGAATCGTGACTTAACTCACATGGATACCTAAACCCCTTATGGTACACATATGGGCCGACGGATCCTATCTTGCTTCACACTTGATTACTGAGTGCATCGGTCCACACCCAATGAACATCTAGAGGCCAGACCATGAAAGGTTTCTGGCATACATGTCATCAAAATGTGGAGTTACTCACACAAAATCAATGCTATCCTATAGTCAAAGGATTACATATGCTACTCGACTCGAGGAGATTCCTATTGACGGTGGTGTGTACTTCCAACTATTAGGAATCATCTGTGAGTCATTCAATATTCGCTTCAACGAATACTCACACGTCCATACGAGTTTCCAAAACTCATGGTACATCAGGTTAAACCATTGGAACTCCAATTCTAATATACGACATATGCTAGTCTTCTAGGTTATAGGAATTCGACCGTATTCCAAAACCAACGACTATGAATATTTACTTTAAGAATAGCTTACACCCAGTGTCAAAACTATTCTAAGGACGATGTCATTCTTAGCATATCTATACATCAATTTAATATGCGTAATGACAATACCATTATAAAGTATGAAATGAAAAATATAATTATTTTATTAATAAATAATAAAATATACAATTCGAATTGGTACTCCAAGCACCAACTCTATCATCTGCTCCATCTTCTTCTTCCACTCCACCTACATCTCTAGTTTTTAATTTTAATTTTATTTTGTTTTGTGTCATTTTATTAATTTTAATTTTATTTTGTTTTGTGTCATTTTATTATCCAGATTAGTAAATTTGTAGACCCACTTATAAAATGGTAATATTCAACTCTATCATAAGTGCGTAATGACAGTACCACTCAACCTTTGTGTGTGTATATATATATATATCTAGATTAGTAAATCTATATACCCAATTATATGTATATATATATATCTCTGGGAAAAATTATCCGAATCCGGACTCAGGAAAAATTATCCAGATCCAGACCTATGAAAAGTTATCTGGATCCTGACTTGGTTATACCCGGATTCGAATCCGGGGCCTTATAAAAATAAAAATAAAAAATTAAATTTATCAATTAATCTCATGAAAAATCCTAAATTATTACAAATTTAAATTCACTAAAATATACAAAAACTGAAATTTAATAAAATATAATTAAAATTAATCGGATCCATGTAAATATTATCAATTAACTTCATAAAATTGTTAGGGTTTGTGTTCGGAGCGCCAATCCGGATCATATTCGTGTCTGATTCATGAATACGAACACTACATTTTTCCATAATATTACTTATATATGATTGCACCTCTTATTTTTATATATGTATTTGATCTAATAACTATTAGATTGAAACTAAATATATATATATATATATATATATATATATATATATATATATATATAATACAAAGACCCAAGATTTACAACGTAGTTTATAATTGACATTGGGAAGCGTCACTATAAGTTGTATATTCTCAAATAAAGTTCCTGGTCAAGATATACTAATACGAGTTGGTTAGTAAAATTCGCTGAGATCATTACATGTCGTATATCGGGATTTGGTCCGATGGTTTATCCTAATGAACCATGAGTTTTGGGAGACTCGTATAGACGTGTAGGTGTTTATTTGATAAACACCGAAGATTTCCTAATAGATGATACACTAACGTCAATAGGAATCTTCTCGAGTCAAGTAGCATGGTGATCCTTCGACTTGCGATACCACTTTGGATATATGAGACATCCTACACACTTAGATGGAAGTCACGTCACCGATCTATTTAGATCAGACCTCCGTCTGCTCATTGGGTGTGGACCAATGCTCATGATATCCTATGAGTATCGGATAGAATCCGTCAAGCCTGCGTACATGGCATAAGTATCATGTACATATTTTCGATCTAGTAAATCCATGACCGTGGTATACTTTGGAAACGAGTTCCGAGTGTTATTTAGAGATCGTAAATTTGAAAGTCGACTATATTATACCTTAGAGATTTGACGTTCCTTTCTATATCCCCGGTATAATATTGATTGTCTGTGACGGAGGGATTATACGTATGCAATGACCTCGACTTGCATAGTTTAGCGAGATTGTGGTCATCATAATTTATGAGTGGGTGAATTATGAACACGAAATTTGATTTCGTGATGGATAAACCTAAACTTAGAGAGTCCCACAATATGAAGTGTACTCGTAGAGTACTTGGGCAATGCGCTATGAATAATACAAATTATTCATAATACTTTATAGGATTAAATAAGTTAATTCGAATCGTTTAACGGTTAAACAAAAATACATGCATAAAGGGTATTTCGGTCATTTTTTAATTAATGTGTATTTATATTTAATATATGATTTTATTAAATACACATTAATTAATTATCAAATGAGATATTTGATATATATCATTAATATATGTATTTGGATTATTTAAAGTAAATATAATACATATATTTAGATATTTATATTTAAGTAATTATTAAATTATTAAAGTAATTGAAATATAAAATAGATATTTAAATTTGAAAATGATTAAAATGTAAATGTTTGACTTTTACATTTAAAGAAAAGGTTATCAAATTGGATTTGATTTCTTTATTTTGTTTGGAAAATATATTTTTCTTATTTTCTTACAAATTTCGGCCACATAAGGGAAGTATGAAAGGGTTTTTTTTTTTCCACTTTTGCAAAATAAGGTTAAGCATTTTCAAGAATACAAAGTTAGAGAAATGAGAGAAAAAGCAAAAGGCTAAAGGATTTTTTCAAAGAAAACTTGAAATCTAAGGTAGTTTCTTATTTTCCTTAAATTGGAAATTGTTCCTATGATTCCTTAGCTCAACATATGATGTAAGATTTATTTTTCACTCTCTTGATTTTGTGTTGAGATTATTGAAAGCTTGATAAAAACATATATGCATGTATGATAATTAAAGTAAGCTTGTTAATGGTTAACAAACACACTTTTGGTCATTTGATGACTTGGTTGCCATTCTAGAGTGTTATGACTACTCTTGTAACTCCTAGAATTGTTCTTGAGTTCTTCATTGCTGGAGACTTTGATTGGTTTTAATATTAATATGATTAATGTTGAGAAAAATGGATTTTAAACATGAAAAATGATTATTTTTGCACCCAGATCAGATCTGGAAATGAAAAAGGTTTGACGAAAAATATATTATTTTAATGTATTGTATGTGTATTGGGCATTGGACTAATTTCGGAAATTATTTCGGATTGAAAATATGCGAAAACGGTGAAAAATAGCGTTACCGGGTGAGTTTCGGGCTTACCGGGTGACGGCTATCCAAACAGTGAATTAGTCACTGTTCGGGAATCCCATGAACTGCCCAAGTACTATTAGGGCTGACCTGGGCAGCCCCCGTGCATATTGGTTGGTCGGTTCGGTCAAAAACGCATTTTATACTATTTTGCGATAAAAACATTTTTGTAAAAGTTTCGCGATGTTACCTAAATTAATTATATCGTTATTTGATATCGAATAATATGTTTAGGTGAAATATGAATGAATTATCCATATTGGATATTGAATAATTTATTCGATAAGTTTAAAAATGTAAAGTTACGATTTCGCCTGAACCTTGATCTTCCGCTGCGCATGACCCCAACAAAATGGTATTAGAGCGAGTCTGATCCTACATCCATTATATTTGTCATGCTTGATATATGATATTTAATCCAATTTTATTATTTACGCATGCATGTGAAAATAAATTGATTAATTTTGGATTGTTTGACAATAGGAATATCCCCGCTTAATAAGGTTTTAAAGTAACTAGTATTAGGAATACTTGTTTCTTGGTCCGCCTTGTCAGTACAGATGCGAATGTTTTCCTGATGCTATAGTTGTATCGTGCCAAAGCTGTACAATTATGGTTGATGCTGATGGTAGTTCATTTGCGCCGGTAGAACTTATATGATAAGAGACAAGTTCAAGTGAAAGTGGATTCCTGAACGTGCCAAAACTTTCAGGATTATATCGGTAACTTGAGTTCGTCACTGACAATTGAAGCCTTGATATGCCTCATGTGAACGTGTTAAAATTGTCACAACGAGAAATGGTCATGACCAAAATCAGGAGTCACAGTGAGTGTGATTGACAATGAGTTGTCTACATGTGAATATATGTAGGCGAGAATGTGTCAAAGTTGTGAGTTGAAATATATTCATGGGGTCCACTTCTCACTATAGAATTAAATTTAATTATTGAATTCCTATTTTCCGTTGGGGATTACGGTATTACGTAAAGTAGTGGGAGACACTTCTGGGTTAAAAATCCATAACTAAGGTAATGTGTAATATTATGAAAATGACCGCTTATGTTTTCCTTATTCTATTATATAGATAGAATTAAACTTTCAATCCACTGCATGCATATTTTATATATGTTTTCTGACTTCACTTATAGTTACTAAGTCACGATAGGTAATCTAAATAGATATCCGTTTTAAGATATAATTCTATAGAGAGAATAGCTTCTTATACAGTAAAGATTGACATGAATTGGTTCATGTCTGAAGATTCTTCAATGGCATTAAGAAAACCCCATTAAGTATTTGTTTATCTGATAATAACGTTTCTTGGCTTTAGTGACCTTTAGAGGTAACGATAGAAACCTACTTGGAACAAAGCCAAGAAAACCCTTCCACGTGTTTTAAGCCCCAAGAACCGCGAATCTTGATTTTTGTAAGAACAAAATCCTTCCAAGATCAAGTCCAACCCTTAAGAACCTTTCTTTATTTCTTTGGAGAATCCTGAACAGCGATACAACGCCATAACGCTTGCCACACGTTGATAAGCTTTTGTTCGGTAGAACCAAGGAAGAATCCACTCCCTCAATATGACACAAGTCACTTTGTTTTGTAAAAAGATATATTATTAGTTAATTCTCAATTACAATGAATATTGCCCCTTTAAATAGGTGGCTAACCCTAATTCTACCCAAATATAATAAAATCCTAGTAAAATAAACCAAATAACATATAAAATAATTTAAAATTTCGTGCATGGGCTTTGTAATATAATTAAATTTCGGGCCAGCACTTAAACAACACATAACCTTAAAAAATATAAAAATATAAAAATTATAAGGATATCTTGCGTCCTCATTTTGACCAAGAAGAATTCCGAACTGGACTTTGATGTAAGCTACAAAGTTGTAGAACTACGAGTTTTATTTCTAATGCAACTTGAATCACCAAAATCAGATATCAGACGAGAAAGTTACTTCCAAATTACAAAGACTGCACAAATCCCGCCACTACTAATGCACCATTCAGAAATAAAGCCGAAAATAAATCAAGGCAGCCTATGCACGTCCAAAACCCATTTCATTCTTGATTTAGACATAATAAAGCTTCATATAAAGTCTCATGCATGGACCAAACTCCAGATTCCAATGAATCTTCCAAATCCACCAAAATAGCCCAAATACACCAATCTGACCAAGCCATGCAATCAGCCACAACTTCAAGTTAACTTGGCCCAAGAAACAGAGCTCATTCTGGATCACATCATTCTCCCTCTCTTGAAAAGGATTCGAACTCGAATCCGAACCCGGGTCATAATAAAAATGACAAGATCAATGGGACGAGAATCCTGGAATAAAAGAAAATCACATGGAAAAAAAATGGTTAAGGTGAGCAAAAGTCAATAAAGCGAATGAATGACTTTTTGTCAATATTTTTCCACTCTCAATCTCTCCATTGCTACTCTCATTCTTAACTCCACTTGCAACAGCAAAGAGATTCCCATATGGATTCACATTTGAAATCCATTTAAAACAAACTCAACATGTCTATGTCGCTTTCTCAAACAATCAACACTCTCATCCACGATCTGATCACACTCTACATATTCAGCCATCTGTACTTTTTGCACATCATAACTCATGTCCTCACAACCAACATCAGATTGCTCCATATGATATTCACCCTTAACAGTAACGTCAAACACCTCATTGGCATCATGAACAACCAAATCATGATCACTAATGTTATCGCTCACATCAATATCATCACTATCAGCAACACTATCAACCACCTCACTTTTATTTATTGAAACATCAACATGTTTCATTTCATTACTCAAGGCTGCGTTTATATCCTTTTCTACTTCACATTTTACTAATGTATTTTTCTCTATCAACTCTGGAAGCTCTCCTAGTAACATTCCAAACTTAGCAATCACACTTTTCTTTTTAGCCCACTCTTCTTCACTCATTTGCATGTACAACTCTTCATTATAGACCTATTGTAAGGTTAAAGGAGCAAGCTTGATAATTTTTCCACCATACCTAAATTTGTACATATTCCTATCAATATCATAAACTACTTTATTGAATTTATACCAAGGCTTACCCAATAAAATAAGTGTATGACACATAGAAACCACGTCACAAACTATTTGGTCAACATACTTCCCAATTGCAAAATTTACCACAACCTGCTTAGCAACCTCGAACTCTCCAAAATCACTCATCCACTTATAAGGTCTATCAAGAGGTATCAATGGTAATCCCAATTTTTCCACAAGGGTAGTGCTAGCTAAATTTGTGTGATCCCCTCTATTAATAATCATATTACATACTTTATTATTGATAAGGCATCTCGTTCGAAAGATAAATACCCTTTTGTCCATCAGAGTATGTATATAAATCAACCCTTTACTTGAAAGACACCAATATAAATCAACCCTTTACTTGAAACACTAAGAAAATATGAAAACAAACACAAAGAAACTAATTGAAAAAAAAACACCAAAAGTAAAACAAGAACGCAAACTGAACTGAAACTGGACAGAATTCGTAACTATTATTTGAAAGAGATTTTGAGACTCGAAACTTACACGTACAGAGCGCGTCCAATCACTAACGAATTCCTCTCCTCGAGTACTTATAAATCGATATATTATGGGTCTCGTAACTATTTCTAGATTAAAAGTTATAGCCGTTTTAAAATCAGCGCGCGGCTAAAAATTCTGACCGAATTGATCCGAAAATTACAGATAAATTCGATCCTAATTGACTAAAAAACTCCAAGAATTGAATCCTATATGCTATTACCATGAAAGAACATTATAATAACATCCAAGATTCAGTCATAAACATGAAAAACACAACGGAAATAAAAAAAAATTGAAATGAGAAGAGACCCAAAAAAAAGGAGGAATGTGAAGACTTCATAAAACGATAAAGATAGAGAAAATATTGACCTTGGAACCCTGAGCTCTGACACCAAATGATAGAAACCTGTCTGGAAAAAAGCCAAGCAAACCCCTCCACGTGTTTTAAGCCCCAAGAACCGCGAATCTTGATTTTTGTAAGAATAAAATCCTTCCAAGATCAAGTCCAACCCTTAAGGAACCATGCCCTTAAGAAGCTTTCTTTATTTCGTTGGAGAATCCTGAACAGCGATACAGTACCACAACACTTGCCACACATTGATAAGCTTTTGTTCCGTAGAACCAAGGAAGAATCCACTCCCTCAAGATGACACAAGTCACTTTGTTTTGTAAAAAGATATATTATTAGTTAATTCTCAATTACAATGAATATTGCCACTTTAAATAGGTGGCTAACCCTAATTCTACCCAAATATAATAAAATCCTAGTAAAATAAACCCGATAACATATAAAATACTTTAAAATTTCGTGCATGGGCTTTGTAATATAATTACAGTTTAGCCAAGCACTTAAACAACACATAACCTTAAAAAATATAAAAATATAAAAATTGTAGGGATATCTTGCGTCCTCATTTTTACCAAGAAGACGTCTAACTGGACTTTGATGTAAGCTACAAAGTTGTAGAGATATGAGTTCTCTTTCCAATGCAACTTGAATCACCAAAATCGGACATCAGACTAGAAAGTTATGTCCAAATTACAAAGACTGCGTAAATCCCACCACTACTAATGCACCATTCAGAAATAAAGCCGAAAATAAATCAAGGCAGCCCATGCACGTCCAAAACCCATTTCATTCTTGCTTTAGACATAATAATTCTTTCATATAAAGTCTCATGCATGGACCAAACTCCAGAACCCAATGAATCTTCTAAATCCACCAAAATGGCCCAAATACACCAATCTGACCAAGTCATGCAATCAGCCACAACTTCAAGTTAACTTGGCCCAACAAACAGAGCTCATTCTGGATCACATCAGGTAATGTGTCCGACAAAGTTTGCTAATAAATTATTTGTAATTGTTGTGAATAGTTGAAGGCAAATTATAAAGCTAAAGAAAGGAGATGTAGTTGTGTGTAGAGAATATTGATTCTCACAATACGAAAACTATAGGTATTGGATACCAGATCTCCCGTCTAGTTATTTAAATATTATTTAATGATTATTTTGGTATATGATATCAGAACTTGCGACTATTGGATAGTTACTTATTCCTTATAAACAATTGTTACATATTTTTATACGATCAGTAGTGTCATTGACGGAGAGATAAACATTAAGAAAAATATTCGGTTAAGTAAATAACTTAGAATAATGTTTTATGAGATTTTATCACTTAAGCATTAGATTCTTATTCTGTATGGTAAATGATGGTCTGATATGAGATCACACCACATATCCTTTTTCATTTAATGAATATTGTATTTGGGAATGTGATTAAATCTCATTTAACCAATGATTATAATTGGACGAGAAGAATTATTAAAATGATACATTAGATGTATCTAGTTTAATGAATTGTACATTACTTAAGGTAGTTTTCTTTACTTCGTAACTTAGTCTATGAGTTGTCATGACTTAGTTACATGTTTCTGATGAAATACAGATAAAATATTTTGTCCCAAAGATATTCGATCTGAAGTTTTGATAACTGAATCTTTAAATTCATCGTGAGTCTTTGAATTTTCAAAGATGTTTGATATGTATGAATTTATGATAATTAGTTCTAAGGTTATTCAATGAATATGATTCTTACTCAATATGATTCTTCTATGATTCCATCGTGATGGAATTGGTTAGTGAGAGTAATCAAATCTTATATGATTTGATTCGTTTGATATTGAGTGTAACTGAATTAGTTTTAATACTCTTGGGGATATGCTCCAGTAACACTAATTCATCTTTTTAATTAAGGTTCCATTAGTTTTTATAGTTATGTATATGATATGTATAAGTAGAAAATTTGAATCTTGAAAAGTTTGAGATTTGAATCTTTCTTTTATATAATGGTTATATAATTGAAAGTTCTTGCGCCTCGGAGGTACAAGTAAAAGTTTATCATTTATTCTACTTAATAGAATATTGTATTCTATTTGATAGAATATCTATTCTACGATCCCGAGTAATAAAATTATTTTATTACTTATTGTGTAACATCATATGTTGACCATTGTAGAAAAGACTTGACTTATTGAAGTTAAATGTGAGAGTACTATAAATGGATCTACATAATTAATAAGATGAAAATACCCTTAGACATATTCCATATAAGTCCAATAGGATGTTAGAATCATTTGCAAAGTATTTGATACTTAATGGTTCTGTTGTTTTCTTATCGAAGAAAATTATCCTATAACTTATAGTGGGAGCGATATTTGATATCAATTCTGGAAGTTAGCATTAAATCATAGATCTAATATTGTTCATAGCTTACTACGATCAAGTTTTAAACTTGATTAAGCTTTCGTTATGGATCATTCATAAAATGTGCAAATGGCTTGCGCATCAAAAGCAAAGTGAGAAAATTATAGTATTACAGTGAGAAAATTTATACTCAGTAATCTATTGTAGATTCTGAGGAAACTTGTTTTTTGTCGTACTTTTTGGACAATTAAAGATCTGTTGGTTAATGTTGATATTAAACTGTGTATTTTAGCTAGGAATACAAAGTGGCATTTTTTGAATGATTTATTCGGATAAGAGATCCGTTGTGATTTATTTGTTTGAAGAGTTTGTTCTGGAATGACCCTAGAGTTTGTATTCTGCTAAATTATAGTTTGATATACTAGCTTATAGAGCCTATTGTAGACTCATATGAGTTTTCCGGAAATATGTTTTCTCTAATTTTGATATCAGTCAGATTGTCTGATTTTATCAAAGCATAAAGAATACATATATGATAGTAGGGTTCGTGGGAGCGTATAAATTTCTTTCTGGTGTTATATATCCTAATGACATTATCATTATTAAGGTAATAATGAGATGTTTATGAGGTAAAATTTTTATCTAAGTCTTATTTTCTCCGTGAAAGTAGTGGGAGTAGTCTCTGTTATATTCGATATAAAGTTTTATATTTGATATAAAACTAAGAAACTTGTGAGATACTCCCATTAGTCGTGCATTAGATATGATTTAGTAAAAGACACAACAAGACTATCTGTGTGACAGTTAGTATAACTATTTGACAGTTAGTGTGTCTCTTGAATATAATATTAATCTTTCTTAAAAGATGATTCATTTGTCGAAAGAGAAATTGATTAAAATTTTTAATCAATCTTATTCATTATGGGATGATGGTATATTGAATATTATATTATGTATGATTAAATATATCAATTTAATCGTAATTGTTACGAGCTATTCTGATACGATGTAGATCATAGGATGGGTCTTGAAACATGTTCTTTGTTATCTTTGAGATATTAAGAATGAGTTTCTTATTCATGGAGAATAAAGTCCGAAACCATTAGGATCAAGTTAGTTTTGAGTCTAATTATGACGTTAGACAGTCTACGTCATACAGAGTCAGAATGCAGTGGGAGTGTCACAGATGATTCTACCTTGTTAGTGGAATTAGTTGCAACTTATGAAGTATTGACTTATGAAGTTGCATAGTGACCTTGTAGATTAGAAGTTTTGATATTAGTGTTGTGCTTGCGGTTGTCTGCATAGTATTTTGGATTTGATCCCTAAATACTTGGACAACTCAGTAGATGTAGCACAATATTGATGTCACATCTGAGTCATATTGATGTATAACTTAGGTTCTACAAAATATGAATGATGCTGGCTAATGGAAACGATTGGGTTTGTTGGACAAACTCAATATGTTATAACGGACCTACTTGTTGTTGCCTACCTCTTGAGTGCTAGGTGAGCTCCTGGGGGCCATGAGTATGTGATACACATTTAGATGTGTATATGATATCATGGATTGACACTAGAACAAGTAGGAGAAATTGTTAGTGTTGGTGCTCGGAGCGCCAATCCGGATAGTATTCATGTCTGATTCATGAATACAAATAATATATTTTTCCATAATATTACTTATATATGGTTGCACCTCTTGTTTTTATATACGTATTCGATCTAATAACTATTAGATTGAAACTAAATCTGATTTAGTGATATGTATATATTAGACAAAGACCCAGGATTTACAACGTAGTGTGCAGTTACAATGTAGTTTGTAATTGACATGGGAAAGTGTCACTATAAGTTGTATATTCTCAAATAAAGTTCCTGATCAAGATTTACTAACACGAGTCGGTTAATAAAATCCGCAAAGACCAGTACATGTCGTATATCGGGACTTGATCCGATGGTTTATCCTAATGAACCATGAGTCTCGGAAGACTCGTATAGATGTGTATGTGTTTATTTGATAAACACTGAATGGCTCACTGAAGATTTCCTAATAGATGGTACACCAACGTCAATAGGAATTTGTTAAAGTCAAGTAGCATAATGATCCTTCGACTTGCGATACCACTGTGGATATATGAGACATCCTCCACACTTAGATGGTAGTCACGTCACCGATCTATTTAGATCAGACCTCCGCCTGCTCATTGGGTGTGGACCCATGCTCATGATATCCTGTGAGTATCAGATAGAATCTGTCAGTCCTGCGTACATGGCATAAGTATCATGTACGTATTTGCGATCTAGTAAATCCATGACCGTGGTATACTTTGGAAACGAGTTCCGAGTCTTATTTAGAGATCGTAAATTTGAAAGTCGACTATATTATACCTTAGGGATTTGACGTTCCTTTCTATATCCCCGGTATAATATTGATAGCCTGTGACGGAGGGATTATACGCATGCAATGACCTCGACTTGCATAGTTTAGCGAGATTATATGTGGTCATCATAATTTACGAGTGGGTGAATTATGGACACGAAATTTGATTTCGTGATGGATAAACCTAAACTTAGAGAGTCCCACAATATGAAGTGTACTCGTAGAGTACTTGGGCAACGCGTTATCAATAATACAAATTATTTATAATACTTTATCGGATTAAATAAGTTAATTCGAATCGTTTAACGGTTAAACAAAAAATACATGCATAAGGGGCATTTCGGTCATTTCTTAATTAATGTGTATTTGTATTTAATATATGATTTTATTAAATACACATTAATTTATTGTCAAATGAGATATTTGACATATATCATTAATATATGTATTTGAATTATTTAAAGTAAATATAATAATATATTTAAATATTTATATTTAAGTAATTATTTAATTATTTAATTGTTAAATAATTAAAGTAATTGAAATTTAAAATAGATATTTAAATTTGGAAATGATTAAAGTGTAAATGTTTGACTTTTACATTCAAAGAAAAGGTTATCAAATTGGATTTGATTTCTTTATTTGTTTGGAAAATATCTTTTTCTTATTTTCTTACAAATTTCGGCCACATGAGGGAAGTATAAAAGGGTTTCATTTCTCTTTTGCAAAATAAGGTTAAGCATTTTAAAGAATGCAAAGTTAGAGAGTTTAGAGAAAAAGCAAAAGACTAAAGGATTTTTTCAAAGATAACTTTAAATCTAAGATAGTTTCTTCTTTTCTTTAAATTGGAAATTATACCTATGATTCCTTAGCTCAACATATGATGTAAGTTTTTTTCACTCTCTTGATTTTTTGTTGAGATTCTTGAAAGCTTGATAAAAACATATGCATGTATGATAATTAATGTAAGCTTGTAAATGGTTAACAAGCACATTTTTGGTCATTTGATGACTTGGTTGCCATTATAGAGTATTATGACTACTCCTGTAACTCCTAGAATTGTTCTTGAGTTCTTCATTGGTGGAGACTTTGATTGGTGTTAATATTAATATGATTAATATTGAGAAAATTAGATTTAAAGCATGAAAAATGATTATTTTTACACTCAAATCAGATCTGGAAATTCTGAAATTTTTTTGAGGAAAAATATATTATTTAAATATATTCGATGTGTATTGGGCATTGGAATAATTTCTGAAAATTATTTCGGATTGAAAATATACAAAAACGGTGAAAAACAGCGTTACCGGGTGAGTTTCAGCCTTACCGGGTGATGTTTGTCCAAACAGTGAATTGGTCACTGCTCGGGCAGCCAATGAACTGGCCAAGTACTATTGGGGCTGACCTGGGCATCCCCCGTGCATATTGGTAGGTTGGTCCGGTCAAAAACGCGTTTTATACTATTTTACGGAAAAATATTTTTATAAAAGTTTCTCGATGTTATCTAAATTAATAATGTCGTTATTTTATATCGAATAATATGTTTAGGTGAAATATGAATGAATTATTCATACTAGATATTGAATAATTTATTTGGTAAGTTTAAAAACTTTAAAGTTACGATTTCGCCTGAACCGCGCTCTTCCGCTGCGCCTGACCCCAACAAAAATATCCTAAAGTGTGTGTATATATATATAAATTTTTTAAAAAAAAATTAACCAGATCCGGGAGTCCGGATTCAGAAATAATATGAATCCGCATCCGGACCCGGATCCATACGGGTCTTTAAAATCAAGACTTGGGTCTTTCCGGGTTTTTCGAATATAGGTAGAATTGCCATCTCTAGTTGTAACATCCCACCGGAGGCAGTATGCTGCCGGTATGAGACATGAATATCTCATCTCTCTGAGCCTCAAATCTAACGAAAAACAGACATGAGCCCTAAAATTGGACAACCTATAACACAGTCCAACACAAAAAACGACATGTAATAAACATCAAATATGTAAGAGGACCTCAGGTCCGCTACTCAAGCCACATCCATTACTCAACATCAAAACTTTCATTTATATATATATACAAAACAACATACACAACACGACTCAAAACATAAACAACATGGTTCCTGAGCTCCTGCAACACATCGTAGGACTCTAGAGTGGCTGACTGCTACTTGGGTGATCCGTCATCTCGAGCATGACTTTCCAAAACTTGAATGGCTGACCGATCTGGTTGTCAACTTGCAAAACTAGCAAACTGTTGTGGTGTGAGTTATAAAAAATATATGTGTATATATATATATATATATATTTGTGTGTGTGTGTGTGTGTGTGTGTGTGTGCGTGCGTGTGTGAAAACCTTTAAAATGCTATGCTTAAATGCATGGAAATCTACAATTGTATAGTCGTTGAAAAACTGTGTGAACAAACAAATTAAAACTTCAAAGAAACATCATACTTATACCTTTTCTGAAAAATCTTCATACTATTCTTTACACTCTATATACAAAGTCCTCCAAAAATACTTACATATATACCAATCTAGAAACCAATATCATAAGACATATTTGATACGAAACCGAAACTCTATATAAAGGTGTAATATCCAAAGTATTTATTTTCTGAAATTTAAACTCTTTTTTCATATGTCAGAAAATAGTATATATTTGAAGTATCATCAAATCAGAAAGTTTAATATTTTTTTTCTTTGTTAATAACTTACGTACTAGATTTTATATGCAAAAACCTTCGAACATTCAAATCCAAATTTGATACAATCATATACAAATACATAAATATAACTTATATAAATTCTCGAATAACTTACGTATCAATCGTGCATATACAATAACAAGAAATTTACTTGTACTCATACATATAAAAATAGTATTTCGAACTATGGAGTTTCCATCTATTCTTTCTATGTACAAGCCTCCGAGAAATACAAACATATACAAAACTAAAATCATAACTCATTCAAAACTTTGAGCCAACAATAGACATGTACGGAACTTTCAAAGATTAAACTCATCAGTCAAACTATTCACTCACACCCATTACAATAATAAGTTTTGTACAATCAATCTCATCCATCAACAGAAATAGAAAATATAAGGAAACTATTTTAAACTCATCTTTTGAAAATATATTATAAAGCCAATCTTTTGAAAATATATTGAAAAACTAACCAAGCGTCCAATGTTCGAGTCGCACGCCCTGACCGGACATTATCCGAAACAAGCTCATGTCGACAGAGGGTAACATGTCAACCCATTTTCAGATGGACATGACCCTATACAAGCACCACAATGGTTTTAAAATTATAAAATAAATAAAAACACGGTACAAACACTGTGACGGAAACATATCAAACTCATATCATATCATAACATAAGTGAAATCAAATGCGTGTGAAATATATCTCTTTCAAAAATAAATCTTTTTGAAAATAAATTTTTCAAAGTACTTTAAAAAAAAAAAATCAAATCAAATAAAGGTATATAAAATATATCCTAAAACTAATCTCTTTAAACGAAATCAAATTTCAAAACTAATGTCATCATTAATCTGTATCAAGTGTAAATGAACCAATTCAACCAGACGGATAAATCAAGCATCCATGTAACGAACGAGATTTTTGACTACTGTTACACAGTAAGACGAGTGTCACATAATATAAATTATATTTGGAAACATATACTCTTGTGAGATGACTATCGGTAAACTCTTCGATAATAGATGTTACGACGTTCCACTCCGGACAGCCCATAGTAATTGGGTCATAACTTTTTCATACGAACTCCGTTTTTTATGAATTTTATATTGTCGAAAAGATGAGATCGATATCTACAACTTTTACATTGAATATGTTTCCAAATTCGAAACATAAGCGAGCCAAAAACGTGGGTAAAAATTTTGGATGAACAGTGCCCATGGACCCATCTAGAAAAGTCTCAAAACTTCTCAAAATTTCCAAAATTTTCTTCATTAGATAATTTATAAATTGATCCCTAGTATAAAAAGGGTCACTATTTATCATTTCACATAAATTTAGAGAAGATGGAAGGGAAAAAAACGTGAATGCAGGAAGAAGAAGATGAAGAAAAGAAAAGAGAAGAGAAAGAGAAGAAAGAAAGATGAAAGAAAGAGTAAGAAGGTTTGGCATCCTTGAAACCCTAGAAGAGGTGGAAGTTCACAAGAGAAGAGGTAAGACTAACTTGACCCAAACTTGATATTGTGGAATCTTGATAATTTGAGTATATGTTAATTTTAGTGGCATGATAGGAATGGTGAATTGGTGATTGTCATGGAAAGAAATTGATTATAGAGTTAAGTGTTATTTTTGGAAAATCTTAATGGTTTTATTAGGTGATAAGAACAATGGGATCAAAGAGTATTTGAAGTTGATATTGATGATGTTATAGGACATTTATTGAGGATTTTTGTTATGTGATTGTTTGGGAGGTGATTGGAACAAATTGTGTATGAATGATGGAAGTTCAGACCAAATTTTTGGCCTTGCGTCGCGACGAAGGAAGCCCCGCGTCGCGACGCGATCTGGAAAAATTACCCAGGAACGCCTCTGGTGTGGATCGCTTCTCGACGCGAAGGGTTCATGCATCGTGATGCGCCTGACAAAAATTTAGGCTCTTCACTAGACAGTTCGCGACATTGATTCCGGTGTGCACTGTCGTGCGTCGCGACTCGCGGCCAACAAATGGTCCAAATCAGTTTAAAGCCATCCTAGAGTTACCTGATCACATTAGAGGCTACCATAAGAGTCTCGTATCAACTCGTAGGTATATATTACATCATGTCATGTGTATGATATACCTTAGAGTTGTATTCCTTATTTGAATAGGCAACTTAACATTGATTCTGATCTATATATTCCTAGTCCATTTCTAATCGAAACTTTTGATGATAGATCATTGCAGGAAATACAAGTTTTGCTAGCGAAGTGAAGAAAGTCTATCGAAACTCCAAAACAGTGAGTGGACCTCTTTTCTCAAACTGATTCATTTAATAATTTTGATAATAGATTTACTTTTTCGCTTATAGGGCGTTAGCCAATTTATTTATCAGTTACATTTTTTCAGCATGTTTAAGAGATGATTTAGAAACAAATATTTTTGAACATGATTTTTATGTTTTCGGGGCATGGGGGAAAAACCCACCCCAGTATGTAACTTGATACAGTTTGGAATTGACGGACAGAGACATGTGCATATGTAGAGGACTGGGGGGACGACGATACGTAACGCCCCCAAATCCTAGAGCAGGGTTAGGGGACGGTGATAAGTAACACCCCTATACCCTAGTTTCAGGGTCAGGTAGTAGCATGGATCAGCACTGCTGGCTCTAGTTCAGTGGCTTGGGGGACGGCGATACGTAACGCCCTAAGACCACCAGTTGCAGGGACATGAGTGGCATGCTTTGGGGGACAATGATACGTAATGCCCTAAAGCCATGGTTTTGTATTCCTGGCTCCAGTCAGGAGTATGGGGGGACGGCGATATGTAACGCCCTAATACGTCAAGTTTTTCAGATACATATCAGTTTTCAGATACCGGATTTCCAGAAAGTAGTTTTCAGAAATCAGAGTTTAGAAAATAATTTTCAGATACCAGACTTTCAAAAACAGATTTAGAAAAAGAAGTTTATTAAATAGATTTCAAGCGAAATTTTCAGAAAGAAAGTTTTCATATAAGACATTTTGCTGAAACCTTGGTTTTAGAACCAAATGATTTTATTTTAGTGTTTCAGTTTTTTGTCCACTCACTTAGATCGAATAACGATCTAACCCCCACCCCCAGTTTCCTTGTTTTGCAGGTACTCTCGGAGGACGATTTCGGGAGGACGGATACTGTTGCAGTCACTAGAGTTTGGAGTCCACCAGTCCAAGTCAGAAAAGTGAAAGTCCAGCCAGATTCAGTCAAAAGTCATGTATTAGCCTCGAATAATGTGAAAGTCATTGTAAGCAAATATTATTAAGTTTACAGGTCATATTTATTGAATTTGTATTTCATGTTGATGAGCTTTGGTCATTGGTCCCATGTTAAGATTTCGATTGGTAAAAGAGTAATAGTGTAGTGTATAGTTAGAAAGACATAGGCTTATGGGGTTAGTACGGTCTATCCCTTGCCGGTAACATCTCCCAGATCGGGAATGTTACAATCCAATGCCTGGGTCGCGCGCAATGACTGGGCAATGAATGAAAAATACCCTATCGACAGAGTAGTGGATCGGTCCGCTGCAGCTGAACAAGACCATATATAAGCACCACAGTGGTTTCAAAAACATAAAATAAGTAAAACGTAGTATGCGCATCGTGGCAGAAACATATCATAGCTTATCAAAAGGAAAACTGAATCAATCACAAATAATTCTTTCCCGAAACCAAACTTTCTAAAACACTTCTTTTCGAAAAATGAATAAATAACAGTATCCATGCACATGTTAAACACATCATATAACACATATCACATTCATCAACCATTGATAAATAACTCGTATATCGAGATACAATATTATTATATCACATATTGATCTATAATAATCATATTGACACACACACACTCACACATATACAAATATACTATAGGAACATCAAACAACACGTTAAGTACGTATCACATAGAATACTTACCTGGCTACGCGGATGATGAACATTAAAAAGTGTACACTTAATAAATTAGAAACTAATCATTTTACACTTATAATTTCATTAATTTCCTAAATTTAGCACATTTGTAAAATATTAATTAAATTTATGTTTTATATATTTTTATTGTGATTTTTATTTCTTATGTAGGTGAAATAATACCGTGGATGCATAACTAGAAAAATGGATGTGACATTTGGATTTTGGAGGTCGAAAACTTGAAAGGTCGTTCTAACAATGTTCAATTTTAGAAATTTCAACTATGCGCAATTTATGTAATTTGGCCATAACCTTTTACTCCGATATCGGATTGAGCTGATTTTAGTTCCAGATGAAAGAAGACTCAAATATCTACAACTTTGAAATTTACAAGAATTTATAGTTCTAAGGTTTTCAAAGTCGAAATTTGTGAAGACGTCAATATTTGTTGCATGTAATTTTAATTATCAGTAAATAAAGTAAAAAAATAAAAAAAATAAATAAAAGTTGAAATGTCATAATCCACTTTAGGTGGATTGTGATCATTCTTGTAAAGTTTTCAACAAAAAAAAAAATCAAAAAAAAATCAAAAAAAAAAATTCAAAAAAGGAAAAAGGAAAAAATAAATTAGTAAAAGTTTGTTGTTTGTATTTGATTTGGAAAGTTATAATTAATAATTGAAAGATGAGCACTTCTACTATAAATAGAGGTGCTCACCTCTTTTTTTTTTTCATTCTTTGTTTCAAAGTTCTCTTGTAGAATTTGGGAGAGGGTGTCTTGTGTGTTTTATTTTTTTAAACTTTCTTGTAATTGCTTTTTCTTTCGGTAATAAAATTATGCATGTTTTTCTTCAAATCACGAGTAGCTAATTTCTTATTGCTGGGGTAAAAAGTGAAACTCTTAATATGAGAATATAAATTAATATTATTTATATTATAATATATAAATTATAATCTGAATAAGTACAATATAAATCAGGATTAATTATTGACAAACTTTGCTACCGCCTATATGGCTGATTTTATTTTTTTGACATAATTGAGTACCTAACTGGACTTGTTATAGACAAATGTTATCACCGCCGTTTTGGCTGGTTTTATATGTTTTGGCATAATTAATTCTTGAAGTAAACTAACTGGGTAATAATAAAAATTTGAATATTATAAAAAGTAAGATTTCTCTATGTTTGAAATATTAAGAGTGGATCTCCTAACCCCCAGCATTTTAATTTATTGTTGTAGTTCAATTTAAAATTTTTCATCATTTCAAACAAATCTAATATTTTTATTTCACTCGAATTGTTATTTAATTTACTAAATTTATTAGCTGTGGATCGACCCCGAACTTACCAGGTTATTTTATTAGCTCGACACTCTTATACTTGGGAGTAAAAAACCATTTTTTAAGCATATCAAGTTTTTGACACAGTTCGGAGAATATAATTTAGTAGATAAAATAATCTTTGTATATTTTTCTTCTCTTCTTTTTATTTTTTTTTGTACTTTTATATTTTTGTATTTTTCTGCATCTCATTTTCTTTCATCTTTGCATTTGTGTAGATCCAAAATGTTTTGATTGATCCTAAATGAATCATGAACCCAAAAATCTCACATACAGACAGACCATGTTTTTAATTCTTCAAGGTTACAGGAGACAAAAAAATCAATTAAAATAGAGCTTGTATTTTGCCAAAGAATTTCTCAAACCATCTCCTTCCAGAGATTCTTCCATAATTTTTGTGAGAACTTAATTCGAGAGATTAAGATAGTTGAACGAGAAATTCAATTGAGATCTGAATTGACAAGAATCAGATGACGTTTTTAGATCTAAATCACTGTATTTGTATTTTCTTTATTCGTTTTTCTTTTCACTTTTTGTTAGTTTTAATTTTAATTTAATTTTAATTTTTTTTTCCATTTGTTTATTATTTTCTTTTTGTAAGTATTGTATTTGCAATTTTAAATTTCAGCATATAGTCAGCATTTAGGTTGCATAAGACATTGGTCTCGATCATCTAGCGGTAGATTAAATAGAGAGTCTTCATCACCTTCATCGTCTGTCAAAATGGTCGAGAACAAAAATGAAAATCCACATGCCCGAGTTGAAAACCCAATTATCAAGAAGAAAAAGAGTCTCAATGTGGCGATCTTAATCATCATTGGACACTCATACAATATATAAATCCCACTAGGACAAGATCACCATCTTGTATTATTTTTCCCCCAGATACAACACGTTTCAATTTTAAGCCAGATGTCATCCAACTTTTACCCATATTCCACGGTCTAGAATAAGAAAATCCTTATCAGCACTTAAGGGAATTTGAAGAGGTATGTAACAATTGTACAGACCAAAATTACATCATGAATATAATTCGATTAAAGTTTTTTCCCTTTTCTTTAAAGAATAAAGCTAAAATTTGGGTGCAGAACCTTAGGTCAGGATCCATCCGAACATGGGATGATTTGCAAGAACAATTTCTGAAAAAATTCTTTTCCCCTCACAGGACAAAATCATTTAAGAGGAGAATCACAACCTTTACACAAGAGTCAAGGGAAACATTATTCCAATGTTGGGAAAGGTTTAAAGAGATGTTGAATGTTTGTCCACATCATGGGTTTGAAACATGGAGGCTGGTTTCCTACTTCTACTAGGGTTTAACACCCCAAGGTAGACAAGTAGTGGAAATGACGTGTAATGGTGAATTTAGGGATAAAAATTCCAAAGATGTACTAGATTACCTAGAACACATAGCGAGAAATGCACAACAATAGGACACAGTTGGCACTTATGAGTCATCTGTAAAACCACATCCATCTGGTAGAGGTATGTTTAACCTTAGGGAAGACCATGACCTTTTTGCTACATATGCATCTCTAGCTAAAAAAGTCGAGGCATTATAAATGAGAAAAATTGATCATGTCAAGTCAATTCAAGAAGTCACTTTTCAAATCTATAATTCAAATGAACATGTCACACAAGTTTGCCTAACCTTACCAGCCCTGCAAGAATGTCTCCACGACCAAGTCAGTTCCATAAACACCTTCAATAGACCAAATCCAAACCAATACTCCCAAACCAATACTCCCAAACCTATAATTCTGGTTGGAGAAACCACCCAAACTTCAATTGGAGGAATAATAACCAAACGAAACCATCGCAACAACCTCCCCAGGTACACCAGAATTTCCAAAATTCCCAAAGTTACTCACCATATGTCCCACCACCTAGGAAAACCCTTGAGGACACCTTGCACGCATTCATTGAGAAACAAGAAGCCATCAATAACCAAAATATGCAAACATTGATTGATCTGAAAGATACATTCTCCAAAATCACATATGCACTGACCATTAATGAGAAAGGTAAGTTTCCTACCCAACCATATCCAAACCCCAAGAGTCATCAAAATCCTCATGAGGTTAGTTATTGTAGTCAAAATATAGACCATGTCAAATCTGTTATTACTCTTCGTAGTGGTATGGTCATCCACATACCTATTCTTGAACCTCGCGAAACTGAAAATAAATCAGATTCAGAGTGTAAGGAAGGGGTTGATGAACCATTATCTGTCGTTGATGATAAAAATTTCTCTCATGCACCTCCATTTCCCCAGGTATTAAAAATAAAGAAATTGAACCATTCCCCAGAGATATATGAAATATTCAAATAGGTAAAGGTCAATATCCCTTTGGTAGATGTCATCCAATAGATACCATCTTATGCCAAATTTCTGAAAGACTTGTGCACCGTTAAAAGAAAACATCAGGTAAGAAAGAAAGCTTTTCTAGCTGAACAGGTAAGTTCATCGTTGAAAGAAAACATCAGGTAAGAAAGAAAGTTTTTCTAGCTGAACAGATAAGTTCCATTCTCTCAACCAATAATGCGTTAAAATACAAGGATCCTAGTTGTTCAACTATTTCATGTTGTTGACGGTGGATTTTGGTCTTAGGGCAATACGGGAATATTACTCCCGAGGCAATCCTCATTCAATAGTGAATTTGTTTGGTTATGGGGGAAACCAAAAGCAAACTTAGCAGAAGGTTGATAATGCACAAATCAAACAAGGAGATTTAACGTGGTTCGGCGGATTTTTATCCGACCTACGTCCACGGACACAAACATGACTATACTTTTATTACTGAAACTCGTATTTCTTGTGCTTTTTACAAGTTTTGATTCTGATGCCCTTTCCACATATTCTACCCTTCTATTTATAATAGTGAAGAAATCAGAATCCTTCTAGTATGTGGATTCCTAATTGAAGCAACTTCCTTCTTCCACAAGGATTCCTAATCAAATCTACCTCTATTCCCTTTATCCTTCTAGGACACTGGTTTCATCAGTATTCTTCATGAAGATATGACTGTCTCCTTACCCCGTAGGGACATGACATCTTATCTTCTGGTGTACGCTTTGCCATATGCTCGATTTTCATGTGGTCGGTCATGATGGTTCTTCGAACTGAGAATGATGTTGTCGATCTTATAATGATAGGTCATTTGAACCAAAGTGATCGGTTGCCGACCATATAGTGCTCGGTCTCTTCCTGTTGTGGTCGGTCTGTAACCATAAGGTGCTCGGCCTCTTATTGCAAAGTGCTCTGGCCCTTGCTGCTGGCTTTTTATGGGTCGGGTCAGCATTAATGATCCTGAACAAGAATGGGTTTTACCTTTTTGGCCCTGTCGTGATGCTTTAAATATCATAGTGCCTGAAAACACCATCAACATCTGTCCCCTAGTTCTCTCGGTTCCAACGAGCATACAAGTTGGTGCCGGGAACTATATAAAGATGGTGTGTTGATTACTTTGCTTGGTGGTCAGTCCGGAGTCGAATCAAAATTTTCTGTTGCCTCTTTTTAAGCATCTTTTCTTGAGACGCGCAACCGTCATGTCTGTTTAAATGCCCATCAAATCACCTTTAGGGTTTTTTCTGAGTTTGACACTTGTCAAACATCCGTCGGGTTCCAGCCAAAAGCATGAGAAAATCGACCGTGCAGAGGCGTCTTAATAGTGCGCTGATCTCAACCGTTTATTTGATTTTGGTAGACCTCTTTTACAGTTGACACTTGGCGTCCATCCGAGACTCTATTACGATCCGATGGTTGGAATTATTCCAACGTTGTAATGAGAAGGTGAACCGATATCCTTGAAAATCCTATCAACTTCAAACTCTTCTTCCCTTTGGCTACGAAGCACCTGATTTGGCTTTACTCAAAGTTCTTCAACATATTCGCCGCTTTTCCGAGCATAGATCAAGTAAGTTTCCCGAACGACCTTCTTCCCCTTCCTCTTTTCTTGCTTGTTGTGCTTTGCTGTTTCTCATTTTCATTTGTTTTGATACTTTGCTAGGGAGAGATTTTATTGAGTGTTTTGCTTAGGACACTTAGAACTTCATAGATATAGTTTTTTCTGGAAACTTAGGATAACTTGTGAATCCCTTGGTCGTTTTTCAAGAATATGGTTGTATACTGACCTTGCCCTTTTATTTTCCGGACGTCTAGGATGTCTAATGACAGTTCTCCCCCTGAAAATCCTGTTAAAACCTTGGCCCCTATTGCTGAAGAGCTTTCCTCTGGCTCGGGAGCACCCAGCGTGGAAGACCTTGATACTACCCCCACCCCTTCTGAGATCGAACAAGATACTTACCATCAGAGGGTTCCTCGGAAGGATCCGGAGCCCGGTGACTTTGACAGCTCGGCTCTGGACATGGTTCGGCCCTCTAAGATAACCGAGGATGATCTAGCACTGCTTCGGCAACGATATGACATCCCGATAGATATTTCTCTTGAGGTCCCTCTCCCATGTGATCGTGCCAGTCAGCCCGACGATGGTTCCGTGGCCCTTCTTCCAAATTTCTTTGAGTGCGGGCTTCGGTTGCAAATTCAACCCTACTTCGCCTGGATGCTGGCCGAGATGGAGATCGCCCCCTGTCAACTAAGTCTGAACAGTTGGAGGATCTTGGCCGGGTTGTATGTAGCTTGGCATCGAGCGGGGCTTGGCGAACCTTCTTTTGAAGAAGTGAAGAGGTTATATCGGTTGAAGGCCAACCCAAAGTCTCACCACGGTTGGTACTACCTCTCTGCTTATGACAGTTCGTCAAACGTTGTCCAAAAACTCCCTGACTCTAACAAGAATATCAAGGATCTTTGGTTCTGGGCCACTGGAGATTGGGGACGGACCCTGAGGTCAGATGGAGAGGAGATCTTGGTTCCGGACATCTTTAGAGCGGGAGGTTAGGAGATTAACCTTGAGCTTTTCTGCCCTTAGTTTTTTTTTTTATGTTTGGATTCTTACCCCCTTTTTTCTATTCCTCCTAGCCTGTTGGAGGGATGCTCCCAAGGTCTCCCACCAGGTCCGGAAGCGGGTATTTTGGGCTCGGTGGTATGCCGCTCATTGGAGGGAGTTGGTAAATGATGTGGTATTTTTTGAATCGGGACTTGTTCGAGCTGTTCCTCCCAAGATCTCGGGTCGGATAGGTAGATGCATGTTGATCTTCTAGCCAACTCCATTGTTTATTTATCATGTTTGATGTCGTCTTTTTTTTTGTATGCTCAGGTCCTGAACCTTTCTTTTGTCTTTGTTTTTTGCAGGTATGTCGAAGAGACCAAAGTACCTTGATCGGTTGACCGGTGCCACGAAGAAAACTAGCCCAGGTGGAGCTGGTACTTCTTGGAAACGACCTGAATCTTCTGAGGATAGAAAGGTGACCGCGGGGGTAGAACGGCCGAGCTCTCAAGGTCTATCTTCATCTCCCCGGGTGCCCCCAATGGGTGTTACCCGTCCAGATAGCCCTCCAAGACCTTCCAGGAGGAGGAAGCGTCGATTTGGAGCTGTGGATACTCAATTGAGGTGGGAATTGGAGGAGGAGGAGGCTTCGAGCAGAGAAGCTCCAGTTCGGCAGGAGGGTCCTTCCAAGAAATTGAAGGGCTCCGTGGTTCTTGGAGTTGATGACCTTGGGAAGAATATTAGGGAGGCTACTTCCCATATGGTACCGACATTCAATGAGCTGGCCGGGGCCGTACCTCCTGAGAAGATTTCGAGGTTTGAGGACCTTTCACCCGAGGAGGTAGTTGCAAAGTTGTGCTCCCAGCTGGCCCAGGTCATTTCTTTTACTTCTCTTCTATATCTGTGGCCTTTCAGACTTTGTTTTTATTTTCCTAACTTCTTTTTTCTTCTCGGCAGGCAAATTATTTGGCGGCCAAGAATAAGGATCTATTTATAAGCCTTTTGTCCGAAGGCGGCCAAGCCCAGAGGCTTCAAAATCGTCTTTCTGAAGTGGAGGCCAAGTTGGCTAGTGCCGAAGAGAGGAATATGGATCATGAGCCGGCTGCGGTTGATGCTGTCAAAACAAACAAAGCTCTTAAGGCTGTTGCTACTCTAGAGCGCAAGAACGCTGAAGAAGCTAAGGCGAGTTTGGTGGACGCCCGGACTGAGATTGAGATCCTCAAGGTGGAAATAGACAGCGTGGAGTATAAGCTGCGGGCCAAGGAGGAGGAACTGGGACGGGCCCGTGCCGATCTCAGGGATAGAGAGCTTGAGTGGGAGGCCGAGAGGGACTCAATTCATCTTGAAGGGGTCGGTGATTGTGCTGAAATTATACCAATGGTGCTGCCTGACCTGGATATGGGGCCGATCCATGCAGCCATCCGTTTCTGTAAAGGGGAATATCTGAGGAGGAGTTTCAGAAGTGGCTCCCCATTCTTCCGAGGAAGCGATGGATCTCGACCTGATTTCTGTTGCTCTGATCCCGCAGGTTTCCCAAGAAGACCGACCTGAGGTTCCTGCTCCTAGCGAGGACTATCCTGAGATTCCACCTCATATCCTTGAAGTAGGGGTCTCCCATGTTGCCGAGGTTGAAGCTGCTGTTCCCCCTCTTGAGACCGAACCGATCCACCTGTCGTCTGAGCCAGTTGAGGAATAACTTCCTGCCCCTGTGCGGGTTGATTGAGAAGGGGTAACCCGGACGGGGCCCTGTGTACACTTGTCTCCTTTTTTTTTTTTTGTAATAGCACTTCATATTTTATTTGAATATATATATATATGCATGTATTTTCTGCTTTTTTCTGCTTTTTTCTTCTGTTCTTTGTTCTGGGTGCTCTTCTTCAAATGTTTATTTAAAGCTCGTTCGAGAGGGGATAATACGAACCGAGGCCCAAATTATTCAGTGGTCGAGGATGGACTCTGAGTTGTGAAGAACACGGATGGTGAGATGCAATCGGTGGGACGTAACCCGACCCCGAGCTGTAAGGAACACTTGGCCCTGGGGGAATGTTTCGCCCCCAGTCCAAAAGATAGGCTCGGTGGGATGTGGCCCGACCCCGAGCTGTAAGGAATACTTGGCCCTGGGGGAATGTTTCGTCCCCAGTCCAAAAGATAGACTCGGTGGGATGTGGCCCGACCCCGAGCTGTAAGGAATACTTAACCCTGGGGGAATGTTTCATCCCCAGTCCAAAATATAGACTCGGTGGGATATAGCCCGACCCCGAGCTGTATAACCAAGTGCCCCCGCGGAACGAAATCCAGCCCCGAGCTGAATAATTGAATGGCCTCGGGGGAACGTAATCCAGCCCCGAGCCTGATAACTAAATGGCCTCGGCGGAACGAAATCCAGCCCCGAGCCAAATATCCAAGCTGTCTCGGCGGAACGAATCCAGCCCCGAGCTGATTAATAAAGTGGCCTCGGCGGAACGAGTCCAGACCCGAGCCAAACAATCATTGGGACTTGCTTTGAAGGGAAGAGAATCAACATTTGAAGCCCTATCGAATCTGTCTTGGGCGTCCCCTTTTCAGACCGATGAAAAAACAAAAACAAAGTTTTTTGGAAAGTAAAAAAATTGTAAACAATAGCACAGATACTTCAGAACAGTGTCCTGTCAGAGGCCTCCAAAACATAATTCTGAACCTTTCAATTCAGTGTCCCGGCGAACCAGGATTTGGATCAGAGAGCTTTTAAATGGTAAGGGCACATCCTCTATACGTCGGGTCACTGTGGAGCCTGTGTATTGTACGAGGGCTCTTCCTTACCACGCTGGAGCAGGCACACGCTACAGGGGCACAAATGATGAATGGATCAAAGAGTGTCCGGGATACTAAGGGCACATTCCTCCTTAGGTCCGGCATCACTGGAGCTAGCAATCGTCACGGGGGCATCATCATCCCCGGTGCTATGCTTTCCCACAGATCCATTACATCGGGTAAGTGAGGATCAAAGAGTGCTCGACACATTAATGGCATATTCCTCCTTATGTTCGGTAACACAGGAGTAAGCAATCACCACGGGGGTATCATTCCTCCCCGTGCTATGCTTCTCACGGATCCTATGCATCGAGTATGTTCCCGAATATTCCGAGGACCCCGAGCTAAGAGAGACACTTGATTCTAGGGGAATGTCCCGTCCCCAGACCAATGAGTATGACTCGGTGGGACGTAACCCGACCCTGAGCCGAATAGTCAAGTAGCCTCGGCGGAACAAGATCCAGCCCCGAGCCGATTATCGCAGTAGCCTCGGCGGAACGTAATCCGGCCCCGAGGTGTTCGAAACATTAAGGCATATTTCTCCTTATGTTCGATAACACTTGTAGCAGGCAATCGCCATGGGGGTGTTGTCCCTCCCCGTGCTATGCTTCTCACGGATCTATACTCTGATTCACTTTCGTCCTTGCTGTTTAATGCTTGTATGGAATCGACTGATTCTGGTGTGACTTGTGCTTCTTTATGGTGGTAGCCGTGGTCGGGTAGTTGCGGGTTTTGTGCTTTTGACCCTGGACCGTTGTATTGAGTATGTCCCCGGAGTTTTGAATATGGTTCACAAAATTTTTATTTTTAGAAGAGTGGGTGAAAATTTTGGAAAAGAAAGTTTTATTTATATTTTGGGAGATACTGCCCTTCTTACAACTCTCTGCGGGTCATTTTGAGAGAGGCTTTATATTAAGTTTCCGTCCCTTGTCAGGTTGCTGCAAAAGAAAAGAAGGAATGGAGAATTTACTGAAAGTATTTTCTCAACATCTAGGTGTTCCATGGTTTTTTCAATCTTGTGCCGTCCAGCTGTTCTAGGATGTAAGCACCTGGCCTTATCACCTCTGTGATTCTGTAGGGCCCTTCCCACTTGGCACCTAACGAGCCCTTCTCTGGTCGTCGGGTGTTTAAGGTGACCCTTCTCAATACTAAGTCGCCAGGGAGGAAGGAGCGGGTTCGAACTCTTCTGTTGTAGAAGCGGACCATTCTTTGTTGGTAGACTGCCGCTTTCATAGCTGATTTCTCTCTCATTTCCTCGACCAGGTCGAGGTGGTTTTTGATAAGTTCTTCATTCTACTCATTCCCAAAGTGGCTGACCCTGTGAGTTGCTACCCCGATTTCTGCTGGAATGACGGCCTCACATCCGTATGATAGGGAAAATGGTGTTTCCCCTGTGGAATCTTTGTAGGTCGTTCGTTGTGCCCATAGCACTTCTGGTAATTCTTCGACCCATAAGCCTTTGCATGATCCGAGCCGAGATTTAAGGTTTGCCTTGATGGTCTTGTTTGTTGCCTCAACCTGTCCGTTTGACTTGGGATAGGCTGGCGAGGCGAATTTTAAAGCGATCTGGAGGTCTTCGCAGAGCTTTCTGAATCCTTTGCTATCGAATTGTTTCCCGTTGTCGGTGATGATCGCACGAGGGATTCGAACCTGCAGATAATGTTCTTCTTTACAAACTCTGTGGCCTTCTTCTCTGTGATGGTGGATAGCGGCTCAGCTTCTGCCTATTTTATGAAATAGTCTATGGCCACGATTGCATACTTCGCCTGCCCTCGCCCTTTTGGCATTGGCCCTATGATATCTAGCCCCCACTGCGCGAATGGCCAGGGGCTGGACAGGGTGGTTAATTGTTCTGCCGGTTGATGGTGGATGTTGGCATTTTTCTGACAACCTTCGCATTTCTAGGCTACCCTCACACCGTCCTGATGCATGGTCGGCCAGTAAAATCCTTGTCTTAAGGCTTTAAAGGCGATTGATTTTCCTCCGGCGTGACTTCCACAGATGCCCGCGTGAATTTCCCTGAGCACATAATCTGCTTCCTCTTCTGTTAAACATCTCAGGAGGGGTACGGTATAGCCTCTCCGGTAGACCACCCCTTCGATCAGGGAGAACTTGGTGCTCTTGAATTTTAGTTTCTTGGCCTCCTTTTTGTCTTTAGGGGTTTCCCCTATTTCCAGGTATCTCTTAATCGGTTGCATCCATGAGTTTTTGCCTCCCTATTCTACTATATCTACCTTCAGCTCCCTATGCTTCTTTCTTGGAGGCATATGAGAGGGATTATTCTGGGGTCCTCGGTCTTCATTGAGGATGCGAGCCGGGCCAGGGAGTCTGCTTCACAGTTGTCTTCTCGTCCGATTTGTTCGAAGCGTACGTTCCTCACTTTCTCCATCAACTTTTTTACTTCGGCTAAGTAAGCTATCATAGTCGGCTCCCTGGCCTCAAATTCTCCCTTTAGTTGTTGAATGGCTAGCTGAGAGTCACTCCTTACTACCACGTTGTGGACTCCCACTACTGTGCATAGCCTTAATCCGGCCAAAATTGCTTCGTATTCGGCTTCATTGTTTGTGGCTTTGAAAGCAAATTTCAAGGCAAGCAACACTTCTTCTCCTTCACTATTTTTCAGAGCGATTCCTGCCCCATTGCCCTGTGAGCTAGCAAACCCATTCACTGACATTTGGAATCCTTCGGACCATTATAAGTGATGAAGGTAAACACTTTTGTAACGGGCCTTTTGAGTCCATAATAAAAAAAAGTATGGAGTTACACATAAAGTTTCTACCTCCTATCACCCTCAGACAAATGGTCAAGTTGAACTAGAAAATAGAGAAATCAAGCAAAGTTTGAAAAAAACGGTCTACCCAAATCACAAAGATTGGTCTCTTCGACTGACTGATACACTTTGGACATAACGAACAGCTTTCAAAACATATTTGGGAATGTCTCCCTATCGTCTAGTTTATGGAAAACCTTGTCATTTGCCTGTAGAACTTGAGCATAAGGCATATTGGGCTATTAAAACATTCAATTCAAACCTTGAAAATGCCAGTCATGAACGTAAATTGTAATTAAATGAACTTGAAAAGTTAAGGAATGATTCATATGAGAATGCGAAAATTCTTAATGCTAAAACTAAGGCCTTTCATGACAGTCAAATTTCAAGAAAAATATTTGAAATTGGTCAAAAAATTTTACTTTATAATTCTCGTCTTCATTTATTTCCTGGAATATTGAAATCCAAATGGAGTGGCCCATTTATTGTGAAGCACGTTTATCCATATGGGGACAATGACATTGAGAATCATAGGGATGGTGATGTATTTAAAGTGAATGGACAACGTTTGAAACCATTTTCGGAGCGTTCAAATTTTCAAGAATGTATTTTCATTTCAAACCCAGTGTACTGTGATTGATTTTTTTTTTCTTTTCTTTTATATTTCTCTAATTTTCATTTTTCTTGAGTTTTGCAGTATTCTTTTTTTCTTTTCACTTTTTGTCAGAATCTTGTACCCCGGTTAAATAGCGGATAATGGTATTCCGTGACTCTAAGTCTGTTCTTTTAGTTTCCTAAAATTACTGATACTCTACAATCAAGGCATGGAAGAAACTCTTGCAAAACTCCACAATCATTTTCTTTCTCTTCCCCAAAATGCTCTAATGAAAATTTACAAAGCACGCACCAAAAAAATGAGGCTTCTGAAGATCCATGGTATTCCTAGTGATATTCGTTGGGTAATTGAACCAAGGGTTCACTTGGCAGGTGAGTCATCTGAATCTTTCATTTCTTACATGTCTTGTTTAGGAAAAACACCTATGCTAAAAAATGAAGAGCTAAATAATTAGGTGTTTGTTATAAATGTGCACGCTGGACGTGCAACACTCGTTGTCATTTTTTAGGAATGGTGTCTGACAATCGCGAATATAAAATTCAATTCATTAGAGTAAGAAGTATATGATATATAATTGAATCTTGAGACGCATCCTAGTGGACATGTTCATTGAGTCATTCGCAATTTACATACACAATTTCAAAAAGAAAGACAACAATATAGTCTCGGGAACCTGACTTTAAAATACCATGTTTGTCAATTTATAAGAAAATTGGATGGGAAGCATATCCTCGACCCATAGAGAGCATTCAAGCAGTTACTGGATGTAAAATCAGAGGAAGATGTGAGCCACAATCACAACTTCCAGTACATATTGTTTGAATTTATTGCTTTGATTTCTTTTCCTTTAAATTACTGTTTTAATTTACTTTAATTTACTATTTTGATTTCCTTACTTTAATTTTAGTCGACATTATCTAAACTTTTTGACTTTCACGATCCATTTTACTATTCATCTGATAATTATCATTCTACAAGTACTAGTGCTTTTATTACTCACCATTTTTCAGGATCTATAAATTCAACTCGTCATTTCTCTTTTCAACCCATCCAGATAATAGAGAGAACAAAAATGGAGACAACTTCAAGAAGACGAGTCACTAATATCTATGTGTTTTGTGGAACTAGCTCTCGAACTAAACCAGAATTTGTTGAGGCTGCACGAGAATTGGGTAGAGTTATGGCAAAAAGAAACATGCACTTAGTATATGAAGATTGCAATCTTGAATTGATGAGATGTGTTTCAAAGGCCGTACAAGAAGGTGATAGTCAAGTTTTGAGGATCATTCCAAAACCTTTGACAGAGGAAAACCTCATCGGAAAATCAAATGGAGAAGAATGCATTGTCTCAGGTATGTCTGAAAGACTTACTGAAATGATCAATCATGTTGATGCTTTTTTTGCGTTACCAGGTGGGCTTGGCACGTTGGAAGAAATATTCACAGTTGCGTCATGGGCGAACTTGAATATTCACCCAAAACTCATTGGACTACTTAATGATGATGAATTTTTTGATTTTCTTTTTGTATTTCTTGAGGATGTTAAAAGAAATGGGTTTGCTTCAAAACCGGTAAAAGATATATTCCTAACTGCAAGAAAAACTGATTATTTAATTGACCAACTTTTAGCTTATGAACCAAAAATCGACCCCATTCTTTCCAAGTTGAATTGGTCTGGTAACGATCGTGGCAAAAAGTGTAGAGTGTACTTGAATCTTAATCTGTAATTTTTTTCTTTTCTTTTAAATAGTCGTAGATTCAATTTTCAATTCCACACTACCCAGGTGACATCTTCTAAACTCTACCTCTTCTTTTTCGGACATTGGGGTAATGTTTCAAATTGGTTGGGGGGAGAGGAAAGTTGACTAGATAGTTTTTATTTTTATGTTTTGTTGCTGTATTTTTCAAAAAAAAGTTTCTTTTATGTTGTTTTTCTTTGTTGTTATTTTGTGTGTAAAAAAAAAATACTTTTGTGTTATTTTTCTTTTGCGTTTTTCAAATAAAAAAAAGTACACACAAACTAATAATAAATTTTTGACTAACCAAGTGAAATTGGTGTTCAGAGATGACAATGTAAGGAGTTTTCGTTCCTGAGACGTATCTCAAAATAATTCGTAACAAGTTATTTTTGTTCTTTTTTCTTTGAATCATTTAAATTTGTGAATTATCGATAATATTGATTAAATTTGATCTTCATATGTTCATCTGACAGGTATTATCAAGATACACGGTAACATATAAACATGGATTGTAAGTGAAAATTTTGTAATATTCAGTTCTCTAGTTTGTTGGAAGTAGCATATAAAAGCAGTGAAATTAGTGTTTTTATTAAAAAAAATCTAATCATGCTCTTACTTAGTAACCAGACATATTGCCTCAGTAAGTAGTGATTGTTCGCGTAAAACGGTAGAGCTTGAGTTTGTAAAAAAAAATGTGTGAATAAGTTCGATTTCGTAGCCTCTCTAACTCGAGCTATTAAGTCTGTATGGGTGTTTTAACATTTAGTGCCCTAAGGCCAACTGGTCTGGGAGTCACTGACCCAAAGCTCGTTACATGGGTTAAAGAGAAAGCTTAAGGAAATCAAACACTTTTTCTTTTTAATATTTGAGATCCGAGCAATTAAGTCTGTAAGGGTGTCTTAACACCTAGTGCTCTAAAGCCATCTGGTTTGAGAGTCACTGGCCCAAAGCTCGTTACGAGGATTGAAAATGCATTATTGTTTTTTTTTTAAAAAAAAAATCTATTTTTTGTATTTATAAATAAACTTTCATTGTCAAAGGGTGTGAACTCTAATATAATTTTTGGACAAAAATATTACTCTTTTTTCAACGAGACCTGTGAATATTGTGGGCACAATGAATTGATTAATACATTTATGTGTGTATGGAAGAAGAGTAAAAAGTACATAAAAATTTATTTATTTGATCATTCAATTATTAATTTGGATAAGAATTTGTCTTTTTAAAGTTTTTCGCTTAAATTACTAGGGACTAGTAATAAGCTGGTTGGGAGGTATGATGAACATTAAAAAGTGTACACTTAATAAATTAGAAACTAATCATTTTACACCTATAATTTCATTAATCCCCTAAATTTAGCACATTTGTAAAATATTAATTAAATTTATATTATATATATTTTTATTGTGATTTTTATTTCTTATGTAGGTGAAATAATACATTGGATGCATAACTAGAAAAATGGATGTGACATTTGGATTTTGGAGGCCGAAAACTTGAAAGGGAATTTTAACAGTGTCAATTTAGGAAATTTCAACTATGCCCAACTTTCGTAATGTGGCCATAAATTTTTAGTCCGATATCGGATTGAGCTGATTCTAGTTCCAGATGAAAGAAGACTCAAATATCTACAACTTTGACGTACAAGAATTTCTAGTTCTGAGGTTTGAAAGGTCAAAATTGGTGAAGACGTCAACGTTGCATATAATTTTAATTATTAGAAAATAAAGTAAAAAAATAAAAAATAAAAAGTAAAAAAATAAAAAAAAATAAAAGTTGAAATGTCATAATCCACTTTAAGTGGATTGTGATCATGTTTATAAAATTTTCAACAAAAAAAATAAAAAACAGTCAAAAAAGGGAAAAGAAAAAATAAATTAGTAAAAGTTTGTTGTTTGTATTTGATTTGGAAAGTTGTAATTAATAATTGAGAGATAAGCACTTCTACTATAAATAGAGGTGCTCACCTCTCATTTTTCTTCATGCTTTATTCAAAGTTAGAATTTGGGAGAGAGTATCTTGTGTGTTTTATTTTTTTAAGCTTTCTTGTAATTTCTTTTTCTTTCGGTAATAATATTATGCATGTTTTTTCTTCGAATCATAAGTAGCTAATTTCATCCTGCTTGAGTAAAGAGTGAAACTCTTAATATGAGAATATAGATTAATATTATTTATATTATAATATATAAATTGTAATCTGAATAAGTAATTTAAATCTAGATTAATTATTGACAACTTTGTTACCGCCTATATGCCTGGTTTTATTTTTTTGGCATAATTGAGTACCTAACTGGACTTGTTATAGACAAATGTTATCACCGCCTTTATGGCTGGTTTTATATGTTTTGGCGTAATTAATTCATGATGTAAATTAAATAGGTAATAATAACAATTTGTATATTATAAAAAGTAAGATTTCTCTATGTTTGAAATATTATGAGTAGATCTCCTAACCCCCAATATTTTAATTTATTGTTGAAGTTCAATTTAAATTTTTTATCACTTCAAACAAATCCAATATTTTTATTTCACTCGAATTGTTATTTTGTTTTACTAAATTTATTCCATGTGGATTGATCCCGGACTTACCGGGTTATTTTATTACTTCGACACTCTTATACTTGAGAGTAAAGAACCATTTTTAAGAGTGTCAGCGAACACTCCTGATCCTAGTCAAATATGTCAAAATAAATTACGAAACGCAAATTAGAATCACAATTTTGCGCAATTCCCGACGAAACTATAACAAACTTTCAGACCTTCCCGGAACACCCAATTCAATTTCGATTCCAACAATTTCAGTTTCGTTACACTCAAAACATCTAACCTTACAAACTTATCACATCAAATTCGCTTTCCGACCTAAAATTCAAAAATCCTTCGAAAAGTCCGAAATTATCACAAACGGATTTGAAATCTTTTGAATCTTTCATGTCCCTTCCGAAACCATTCTAATACTCTTAATAAATCATAATATACCATTCGAAGACAACCAATTAGCTTAAATCCTTGAATTTGTGTTTTCAGAAAATCTTTCGAAAAGTTTCCAAAAACGATATGGAAAGACCCTCGACCCTCCAAAACTTTCCAAAACCATATAAATATCATCATAACATCATAATTAACCCAAATCTATCATTGTGTTAATCTATACATCGACACAAGTGAATTCGGGTTTTATCGGAAACTTGCTTAACCCACAAATTGATCTAATTCGTTTCGATTTCACTCTGATTCTACTAACTATAAAAATTTAATATATTCTAGCACAATTCATTCAATACACATCAAAACATAACTCTACGAATTTACTAGAAGCATCCAAATGAGAATTTTACCAGGGTATTTTACCGAGATTCTGAATGTACCGACGGACTCCCAACGCTCCCACAAACGTGTGAGAATCGACAAAATTCAAATTAAAACAACCGTACGAATGAGTATCACTATTCACCGATTGTTTTTGCCTCATTTTACGTGAAATTGAGCGCCGATTGATAAAACTGTCACCACTGTCTCAGAGCAACCGTGAGAATGGGTATCTTTAAATTTGGTTTAGATTAAATAGAATTTTTTTTATTCTAAATGAGATTTTTAATAAAAACCTCATAAAAACATAGGAACCAAAAAGACATTTTCCCTAAAAAAAAAAAACGAAATAATGGAGTTAAAGTCGGGTCTTAATTGAATTCTGACCCGGAATTCTTCTCGTATTATATAAATGGTACTTGGAGACCCGTCACAAACTAAAAACACTTCAATTGTACTTTTCACGTACCCTCTCTTTCTGTCTTTCTTCTTTCTTTCTTTTTTTTTTTTTTTAATTTTTTTTTTTTTTGCCAAATTTAATGACCATTTAATAATTACCAAAACAAGATCTGTGGATATGCTTTTAAGTTTAAAGAACTGGGTTTCTCTGTTTTATACTCTCAGGTTCTTTATCTAACTCTAAATCTAGGGTTTTTTCTATTTATCTTTTCAGTTTGCATCTGTTTTGCTATGTTGTTTAATGGGGTTGCTTTATTTTTGATATATCAATGTAAAAAATTCATTTTTTTTCCTACGGTTATTTTTTTTTTGTTTTTTGTTTTTTGCATTTACAGACCCAGCAACGATTTCCCCAGTGGAGGTACTTCATAAATTTTATTTTCAATTTTGTAACTGTCTAATTGCCATAGTATGTGTTCATAGCTCCTGTTTAAAGATTATTTATTATTTTGTATTCTTAAATGCCACGGATTGAGTTTTTTTACGCCTTCTTGAATGTTTCAAATTGTTATAAGCAAACTTTTCTAGTACAAGATTGAACCCGAATGTGCAAGTGCAAGCATAATGGGTAACTATGGTAGAGGAATATGGCTTTATGAATTTCTTTGGTATATTTATTTTGAGTTTGTTATTATAGTAATTCTAGAAGCAGCAGCGGGGACTAGCAAATAACTTTATTTAATTGTTATTTTGTTTCATGTATTTTAGGGTTTAGAGCTTGTAATCAATGGCGGAACTAAAAGAACGCCTGCTTCCGCCAAAACCTGCATCTGCTATAAACCTCAGAGATGTTTCTTATCGGCAGCCTGCTTCCGGACGCCAACCATTCCAAGCTGTGGATGTTTTGGGGTTGAAGAAGAGAGGGCAAGGCCTTCGATCTTGGATTCGTGTTGATGCATCTGGGAATTCGCAGATCATTGAGGTTGACAAGTTCACAATGATGCGTCGTTGTGATTTACCTGCTCGTGATCTGCGTCTGTTGGATCCTTTATTTGTGTACCCCTCGACAATTCTTGGTAGAGAGAAGGCTATTGTTGTAAATTTAGAGCAGATTCGGTGTATTATCACCGCTGAGGAGGTTCTACTCTTGAATTCCCTTGATAGCTATGTGCTGCAGTATGTGGTGGAGCTACAACGCCGGTTGACAACAGCTGGAGTAAATGAAGTTTGGCAGTCAGAGGGTGCTGACACCAACCGGAGACGAAGTAGGAATTTCGACAATGTATTTGGTAACACATCCCCTGATTATTTGCCATTTGAGTTTAGGGCTCTTGAAGTTGCTTTGGAAGCTGCTTGTACATTTCTTGATTCTCAGGTGTGTAAAAGAGAACTCTAAATGTCTCTTATATTTGGGTTACAGATTGGTATTACTATTGGAATCGGTTGAGACCAGCATTTACAACCTTAAGTCTAGGCTTCTCTTCTTATATGTATCATGATGTGATTTTATAGTGTCAGGGTTGAATAAGCGGTTCATAGCTACCATGATTTGTTCTTAAATATTGGCAACCTGTCAATGAAAGCCTAAAGGGTACATGACTTTCATGTTTATGCTTGAACAGGAGGTTTCTAATTTGTGAATCTATTTTTCTTTCAGTAGCTAGATATCAAGCACTTTAGACTGTTTTTCACATCACTACATCAGTTAGTAGATTTAGAAGGAACTCTGCTCTCATGAACTGTGCTATGAGTGTTGAAAACCTTTTTTTAACGAGAATGGCTAAACTTTGAAATCTTATAATAAACAGTTAAAGAAAAAATAGTTGGCTTCTAATGGCACTATGGCAGAATGCTGTGAAAAGTGTATATACTTGCCTATATAACTTTGGAGGACTGTCGTTTTTATTTCTTATTTTCCTTTCCAGAATACTTTCCTGCTCTAATTTGATTGAAGTTGAGTAGTTGGCAACGCCTTTAACAACATAGCTTCCACTGTGGAAGTTTTTAATCTTAATTTTTTTCCTGAAAATTATGTCAATTCATCACAGATTTTCTCAAATAGTAATTTAAAATATTGATTTTCTGTGGATGTGGAAATAAGATTCTTGATGGAATGATAATGAACATAAAAAATATTTAGCTGTCTAAAATTAAAAATCTTTTTATTTAGACATGAAAATGCTGGCCATATGGTTCCTTGTTGCGCTGTTAATTTGCTTTTGTATTGTTAAGATGTCAAAGTTGGTTTTTCACGTTCTCTCTGGTTTAGAGTCACTTATTTTGCATGTTAATGACCCATATATAATTCGGAGGTTTCCAAAGGCAGCAGAATTGGAAATCGAAGCATATCCGTTACTAGATGAACTAACGTCAAAAATTAGCACATTAAACTTGGAGCGTGTGCGCAGATTGAAAAGCAGACTTGTGGCACTAACTCGAAGAGTGCAGAAGGTATTGCTTAATGCATTTCAGTTATTTCTCCCATATGCCTGGAGTCTTGGCTTACATAGCCTCCTTTTCTGCCGCCCTATTTGGATTGTATATGTTTAGGTTAGGGATGAAATAGAACAGCTTATGGATGATGATGGGGATATGGTAGAAATGTATCTCACTGAGAAGAAAAGGCGGATGGAGGCATCATTTTCCGGTGAGCAGTCTATGTTAGGATACAGATCAAATGACATGCACTCTATTTCCGCTCCAGTATCTCCAGTTTCTTCACCTCCTGATTCCCAGAAGCTTGAGAAAAGCTTGAGTATTGCCAGGAGCAGGCATGAGAGCATGAGGAGCTCAGATAGTACTACAGATAGTGTTGAAGAGCTTGAGATGTTGCTCGAAGCATATTTTGTTGTGATTGATAGCACCTTAAACAAGTTGACATCGGTATATACTGCACCTATTATATGAATTCCTATTTCCTCATTACCGGCTAGTATTACAAACAATTTAATTCTCATTTTATTGACTTGTCACAGTTGAAGGAGTATATCGATGACACAGAAGACTTTATTAACATTCAGCTGGTATGTATCTTGTCCGTTGGCAATAAATTATTTTCTTCCTCACCAGTGCTTGTTCTAAAACTTGAATATGTTATGATTGTTTACACTTTTCTACAATGATTCATAAAAAATTAATCAACTGGGGGCATTTTGTTGCATGTTCATAGTTTCTGCAGTAGTCTCTCCTATTTATATTAAAGTGCCGCAGGAAGCATATACTGTTTTAACATTGATTTTTAATTAGTTTCTTTATTTTTCCTCTCTATCTCCAATTTATAGGATAATGTCCGAAACCAACTGATCCAATTTGAGTTGCTATTGACGACTGCAACATTTGTTGTTGCCATTTTTGGGGTTGTAGCAGGGGTCTTTGGCATGAACGTTCAGATTCCTTTCTCTGAAGACCCAGCAGCATTTGAATGGGTCCTAATAATAACTGGAATTTGTGGTATCATATTATTTTGTGCATTTATATGGTTCTTCAAGTACAGAAGACTTATGCCTCTGTAGACATGTTAGGAAATAGACGTCAAGAGGAAAAGGTATAATTATGTTATTTTTTAGGTAATTAATTTGTACCTTATAGATGAAATGAAAATAGAAAAAAAAAGTTGGCTCATTTGGTTGTTTACAAAGCATTTGTTTCAATACTGTTGGGTTTCTGACTGGTCAGCTGAAACAAAAATCTGTTTGTACTTATTTCTAACATAATGTGTATGAATTGCGAACACCAATGAGACATTTATATAATTATCAAGGGAACTGCAATTACCTAATTATTAACTGAAGGAGACAAAAATCCCCGTCAACAAGGCAGACATCAAGCTAAGCTAGCATGATGGTACCAACTACTAAGCATGCATAGGGATGGGATGTCAAAAATATCCATGTTAAGATGATATCCAACTATCTATTCCATTGGATTTAGATAATATCCATCTAATATTTATTGGATATAAAGATGATTAATTTTTTAAATATCCAGTTGGATACTGGGTGGATAATGAATGTGTATGTATATGATTTTTTTTTTTTTAATTCAATATCCAATTAAAAGTAGATAAATGCAAAATGTCATTAATTAAAAAAATTTATTGTCAAAAATATATTTATAATATAATCATAAAAATAAATATGATGATATCTAGTTTGGGTTTAGACACAAGCTGGTGTTGGGTCTTGCAAGGACTCGGGTCGGGCTCGTTTCTGGGACTCGGCCTTGCTCGGTGCTGAGACTAGGCTCGGCATGATGCCGGGGCTCGATTCAGGCTCTATTCTGGGACACAGCTCGACTCATTGCGGGCTTGGTTTTGGGACCCGAACCGACCTTGTGTCGGCACTCAGTGCCGGGACCCGGGTCGGGCTCAATACCGGGACATGGGTCGGGCTCTTTTTCGGGGTCAGTTCCGGCTCAGTTTCAGAACTCGGGCCAAGCTCAGTGTCGGGTCCTGGGTCGGGCTCGGTGTCGAGACCTAATTGTACCTTTCATACGCAAACTTGGGGAAAAATTATCTTTGTATGTATTATATTTTAAGCATTGATCAATTTAATTAGAAATTAATTAATTTTTTTAGTTAAAATATTTTTGTTATAATAATAAATTATTTTACATTAATATAATTAATAAATGATTCAATTATAACAATATCCATTCAAGTAAATAGTAAAAATTGAATATTTATAGATATCCATATCCATATCCAATATTTAAAAGTAGATATGAATATGAATTTATCCATATTGGATATCTATGGATTTGGACATGGATGTCAGTTATCCATATCCAATTGGATAATTGCCATCTCTAAGCATGCACACTCAACACCTGTATTCTTGCGTGTTCGATGTTGGGGCTAGGGGTGAGCAAAACCGGTTTCGGTTCCGCGTGAAACTAAAACCTACCCGGAAAAAATCGGTTCCTAATTAAGTGGAATCGAAACCTACCCAATTAAATAGAGTATCTTATTAATCGGTTCCAATTCGGTTCCGTGTGGAACCAGATCCTACATAATTAAATAAGATACCCTACTAATTGGTTCAAATTCGGTTCTAATTCAGTTTCGTATGGAACCAAAATCTATCCAATTAAATAAGGTACCATATTAATCGGTTCCAATTCAATTCCGGTCCAATTCTGATTTACCATATTTATTTTTTACTGTCAAACTTTGAAAATACAATTATTTCTCATACTTAAATATTACATAATATTCTTGTCAACTGTCCATAAGGACATAAAATAAAAAATAAAACTGCATGTTGCATCATATTTTTGACTCAATATATAATATTCTTGTAGAAAGTGTGGGTTTAAATTGGGTTATAAAATCGGGTTTTAATTGGGTTATGAAATTATGTTTAAATTGAGTTTTAATTTGGGTTATGAAATTGTGTTTAAATTGAGTTTTAAAACTAGTTATGAAATTGGGTTTAAATTGAGCTTTAATTTGGGTTATGAAATTGGGTTTAAATTGAGTTTTAAAGCTGGTTATAAAATTAGGTTTAAATTGGGTTTTATTTTGGTTCCCAAAACAGGTTCCGGTCCGGTTCCGATTCCGTTTATGACAGAACCGGAACCGTACCGTTTAAATTTGGTTCTTCCATTTTAGAACCAGAATCGGTCCGGTTTCAACCGGTTTCAATTCAAACCCGAAAAATCTATCTGGTTCCAACCGGTTCCGGATAGAATCGGAACCGGTGCTCACCCTTAGCTGGGGTGGATCTAGATCCCCTAGGGTCAGATCGGCTCCCGACGCAGCGGAAACAGGTCAAACCAGCGGATATAGAGCATGAGTGTATTTTAAATTAAATAAGATTCTATAATCCATTTCGAGTCCATAAGAAAAAATCTGGATGAATCGAAGTTAAAACGGGCCAAATCGGGGAGTCGAACAGCCTAATTGGGTGAAACGCGCGTGCGGCGCACAAGACGCGTTCACACGCATGTCATGATGCGCTCGCGCTTGAGCTGTGCGCATTTTCTCGCCATTGTCTCGCCAAAAATACATGTTGTCGCACTAATATGCTCAAGAGAGAGTTGTAAAATCCAATTTTTAAGCTCTAAACACCCATATCTAATTTTTAACATCAAAATCAACTTCAACATATTTTAAACACATTTAAAATAATTAAAGAACAAAAATCTTATTTTTCAAAATATCAAATATTTTTACAAAGCATAATATATTCAAAATACATATATGCATAAATTTGAATATAAAATACATACCAAACAAGAATCCCACAAAAAAGTAACCTTTGAACAATTTTAAGTCGTTTAAAGGTGATCAAAATGCTTAAGCTTATCTTTTATACTTAACCTTATCTTTTATTATATTAATAAAAGATTAATCAACTTTTTGGTGGACTTAATCTAATTTGTCTAAATATACATATTAGGTGCAATCTTATCACTTTGTCTAATAACTTGATTAATAAATTAAATCAAGTATATGTACACCTATTATTGCATAATTTGTAATTATCAAAATATCCTCCAATTGTAGAGATATTTATGAAATTAAAATAATACCCTTATGGGATTATTTATTTAACAATTAAATAAATTTGATTAATCTAATTAATCTCAAATGGTCTAGTAAATAACTATTGTTATCCAATAACACTTAATTATTTTAATTGATAATTTTGATATCAAATATTATTTATTATCAAACATGCTTGACTACCCAAATGCTTAACGAGTACACTTCATATTGCAAGACTCTCTAAGTTCAAACACGTTCGTCATATGACCCTAATTCATATGTACACAATTCGGCCACCTCTAAAATTGTGAAGAACACGAACAACTTTTCCGAACTATACAAGTCGAGGTCATCATATATGTTTAACAATCCTTCCGTTGTAGGCTATCCGAGGTGTGCGTAGGAAAAATAGATTATACGGTCAAGTTTCCAAGGTGCACATCTCATATTGTTGGAGTTGGTGCTTGGAGCTCCAATCCGAATAATATATTATATATTTTATTATTTATTAATAACATAACTATATTTTCATTTCATACATTATTAATGGTATTATCATTATGCGTATTAGATTGATGTATAAATATACTAAGAATGACATCAACCTTAGAATAGTTTTGTAGTAAAACTGGACAATAAGTGGTCCGACATTGGATAAGTATTACTATTATAAACTAATCTTAAGGTAAATAAATATATATTCCTAGTCGTTGGTTTTGGAATACGGTCGAATTCCTATAACCTAGAAGACTAGCCCATGTCGTATATTGGAATTGGAGTTCCAATGGTTTAACCCGATATACCATGAGCTTTAGAAGCTCGTATAGACGTGTGGGTATTGGTTGGACCGAATACTGAATGGCTCACATGTGATTCCTAATAGTTGGAAGTACACACCACCATCAATAGGAATCTCCTCGAGTCGAGTAGCATATGTGATCTATTAACTATAGGATAACATTGATTTTGTGTGAGATCCTCCACACTTTGATGTCATGTATGTCAGAAACCTTTCATGCTCTGGCCTCTAGATGTTCGTTAGGTGTGGACCGATGCACTCGTTAATCAAATGCGAATCAAGATAGGATTTGTCGGCCCCTATGTGTACCGTAAGAGGTTTAGGTATCAATGTGAGTAAGTCACGATTCTTAAGACTTTGTACAAAGCCGCTCTTCTAGGGTGGATCACATCAGTTGTAAAAAATCATGGACATGTCGACATGAGATGTCAGCCTCGGAAACTTGACGGTGTATTCTATGTTTCCTACGCATAATTCAGATAGCCTACGACGAAGGGATTGATAAACGTATTTGATGACCTCGACTTGTATAGTTCAGAAAGGTCGTTCGTGTTCTTCACTAATTCGGAGGTGGCCGAATTGCGTACATATTAGCTAGGCTTATATGACGAACATGTCTGAACTTAGAGAGTCCCAATATGAATTGTACTTGTTGAGCACTTGGGTAGCCAATTAATTTTGATAAAAGATAATATTCGATATTATAATTATCAACTAAGATAATACGTGTTATTGGATAACATTGATTATTTATTTTGACCTAATTGGATTAATTAGATTAATTCAATAATTACACAAGAGCTTAATTAAAAATCATAAATATCTCTACCATTTGAGGATATTTTGGTAATTACAAATATGTAATTATAGGTGTTTTTGGCTTTATTTAATTGGATTAAATCAAAGTGGCAAACATTGAACTAATCCATTTCCTAATCTTTATCTTAATTTAATTAGATTAAATCAAAGTGGTGGACAAAAGTGATTAGTCACACCTAATTATACATATTTGGACAAATTAGATTAAGTCCACATAAAAGTTGATTAGAATTTTTATTAATTAAAAATTGTCTAAGTTTTGCTATAAATAACAAGCTTAAGGAATGTTTTAATTGAGCTTGAGAAAGCTAAATACAAGCAATTCCTGGAGAAATTAGCCTAAGTTAGAGAAGTGTTTAGGGAAGCTTTGTGAGGTCTCTATAACATTTCATCTAAGACAAATCAAGATTGGATCTTGGAGTAAAGCTTGCTAGCATTGGAATCAAGATTGGATCTTGGAGTCAAGCTTGCAAACCTTGGAAGTTCTCCAACCATTTCAACAAAGGAGAAGTAGATTTGATCTTTGTATAAAACTTACTAGGTAATATTTGAACTTCTCCTAAGCTATGTTCTTCATTAGTGAGTTTTCATTAGTGAGACACATATTGATGAATTATGTATTTGATGCATGATTACATAGCTTAAATTTGAAATAATGCTAATAAGTGTTAGGATGCTTTAAAAATATAAACACAATATGCTTGTTAATTAGGTCAAAGATGTTCATGTTGGACATGAAATAATTAATAAGAGTTTGGGACTCTAGATTAAAGCTTAGAGTTATGACTACCATTATAGAATCATTTGACTATCTTTGGATGAACTAGAATTGTTCATGAGACATTTCATAGTGGGATTCTAAATTGGTTTGTGTTTTGATTCAAACAAATACATATAAGTATTTATGATACATGTATGCTAGTTGTATAACATGTGTTGATGGTGGTTATGATGCTAAAATTAGATTTTAGTTGTATTTGAAGTATTCGGAGAAAATTGGAAGTGTTTAATATTGGTTTGAAGTAGAAAAATACTCACTGCCTAGGCAGCGTTACGACTATGATTCCTCCGCATCGTGACTCCGAGAAGTTCAGCTCTCACAGTTGCTCTCGTACTTTGGAGCGTCTCGATGCCCAATCTCATGTGTCGCGACGCATAGAGCTGATACATACTAGAACTTCATTTTCTCCATTTCAGAGTTTCCGTACTCTGTTGTGGTCCTCCTTTTGTCCCACAGACTCAAAACGAAATGTAGTTTTACATAAAATATTTTAAAATACACCCATATTAGATATCCACGGGTTAGACCCACTTCCGCTGCCCGAGGAACCGATCAGACCCTAAGTGTTCCACATCTACCCCAACAGAATGGTATCAGATGCAAGGCTTAACCACACAACACATGTTACATGTTTGACATGTATTTGAATCTATGTCTCTTTATTTTAATTTAATTATGCATAAGTCATATTGTATATGTATTTCATGTTTTAAATTAAATTTTTGACCTAATTATGATAATGACTTGATTGTCATAAATCTCCCATGATTAGGTGATTACTTTATTTTAAGTGATAGTATTAGTAATGTTGGAGCATTATTGGAAGGTCCGTTTTGTTAATACGGAGATGAATGAGTTCTTACTACTTATGCCCAAGATCGTCATTAGGGTGAGGGTATAAGTGCTCGAACTTAGGTCACTCCGGTAAAATATTAGATGTAGCGTGATGGGTTAACGCAGTCACCCAATATCGTCATTAGTGTGAGGGTGTACATACGAATCTCATTAGTGTACATTGACAAGTATACACCTAGAACACGTCTCAATCCAAGATCGTCATTAGTGTGAGGATAAGTAATGTTTCAGGACCAAATTAGGAGTCACATGAATGTGATTGACCTTGGAGGTCTACCAATGAGTTTATAAAGGCCAAGATCATCATTAGTGTGAGGCTGGAGTAAATGTCATGTGATCCACTTCCCACTATAAAATTTTGATAGTCAAATTTCTATTTTTCCGTTAAGGGAGATTACAGAATTACATAAAGTAGTGGGATGACACTAATAGATTTAAAATTCCATAATCAATTAGTTTTATTATATTGAAATGAAAAATATTCGGCTACTGTTTAAAATGTTGTCTTGTAGATGGCTGCCGCAAATCCATTGATACGACTTTTGGATTCTAATAAACTAAAAGGAGCCGAGAACTAATTAGAGTAGGAAATGAAAATCCGCATTGTCTTAGAGTTTGAAAGTTAAGCTATGTTACTATCAATCCATTGCCTGTTGAAATCGATCCTAACTCCACTCTCTAGGAGCGAGTAGGATGATAACCTTATGGTGAAATCCTACATTTTAGGATCGATGGTTTGACCGGTGCGTAATCACACGCGTATAACGCAAGCGCACGTATCGTTCAAGTAGTATAAAAAATATCGATCCCACAAGGACTTAATACCTAATCTATTAATTTTATGAGGTCAAATGATTACTAGTATCTAACAGGTTGATTGATTGATTTGAAATGGTGATGATTTTGAATTTAAAAACAAGTAAATAAAATTGCGCGAAAGTAGGTTTAAGAAAATTCAATATTAGGAAACTATCTAGGGTTGTAAATCTTCCAATATCATTTTAAAGATGAATTAGTTATTTCATTTTTGTGTAATATATCGGTTTACTAACCTGGAACACTAAATTATGCGAAAGCCTTTGTCGATGGTCAGACGCAAATATCCAGTATAACCCAATTGAACCATATGTCTATGTCAACCAAATTACCTGGATTCATTAAGTTTAAGTTTCAATTATGGCTACCCCCGCCCGACAGGCATATGTCTATCCTGTAAGGAAATCTATTAAAGGGTTATCTATCCTCAAGGAAGATCGTGGGCTATTAAGTCTAAGGCTGAAACCTAAAATTCTTTTGTCAAGTTTATTTTAGATTTACCAGATCAATCTTATTAGTGGCCAATTAACAAGACTCATTAAGCTTAAGACTTAATAATTAAACCTTTAAATTACCCAAAGTATAAAATAACCCCTTATAAACCGGTGATATTAGAATTCATCACAACCCCAGATAACTAACTTAGTTACGACACATAACTAGGGCTAGTAAAAACTTAAATAAAATAAAAGACATAAAGTAAAATGCAGAAAAGTAAATTGCTGAAAAGTAAATGACGGAAAGTAAATGCTGAAATTAAATACTGAAAAATTAAATGCTGAAAGTAAATGCTGAAAGTAAATTACTGAAAAGTAAATGCTGAAAGTAAATTGCTGAAAAGTAAATTGCTGAAAAGTAAATGCTGAAAGTAAATTGCAGAAAAGTAAATAAAGTAAAAGTACAATAAAAGAAAATGCTGAGGTAAAAGGATCCACTTTTATTACTTCTATTTTAGATATCTCCATTAATATAATATATTAACTTTGCATGATAATTATCAACCAGCCATATAGGCGGTATCCAGATTAAGTCCAATTAATAATTAATTACCAACCGACCAATCAGGCGGTATCCAGTTTAGTCAGGTTAAAACCAATTTAAATAATTACCAACCGACCAATATGACGGTATCCTCGTTAAGTCAGGTTTTAACTAGTTTATATATTATAATTAAGGGAGATTAATCTAAATATTAGTAATAAAAGTTTTACCTTTTACCCCAGCAAAGAGGAGTTACCTCATCATTACTGAAAAGTAAAAACTGAAAATTAAAGAAAAAAAGTAATGTGCGTAAAAGTAAATTGCGGAAAGTAAAAACTGAAAAGTAAAGAAAAGAAAGTGCGAAAGCGGAAATTAATTACTAAAAGCTGTAAATAAACAAACAAGATACAATCTTCTTAGTGTTCTTAAGGAATTCCTTAGAAAAAAGTATGAATTTAGAAATGAAATGGCTTAGTATTTATAGGCAAAATTTTGCCTCCATCAAATCATCCACCAAATCCATTATAAATTGCTCCACCAAATACATTATTAATTGCTCCACTAATTTCTTATCATGTTTGGTGGTGATTTGATAATTTTTATTATTTATTTATTAATTTATTTTTTTGTTTTGAAAATGATTGAAAATGACTTTAATAATTACACATAACATACTTCTGGATGGTTCATCAATTTCGGGCATGAAATCTTCCGAATTCGAAATTATTTTGTCTTTAAAAGTTGTAGATCGTTGAGTCTTATTTAATCTGGTACTTGAATCAGCTCAATCCGATATCGGAGTAAAAATTTATGCCCAAAATACGACAGATGCGGAAAACTGGAATTTCCAAAACTGCACTTCGTTAAAACGCCATTTCAAGTTTCCAATCTCCAAAATTAATATGTTAAGTCTAATTTTTTGCCCTTATTTGACCCACATTTAATCCTAAATGATTTCATTGTGTCCCAATATTATTTTATCTGCAAAATAAACTAAAACACATCAAAACGTTCATCAAACCCGAGAAACTAAACAAAATATTAAGTAAAAGGGGCGGTAAATATTGATATATTTTCCGCTCATCATGGTTCCAGATTTTCTCAGCATGTACATAGAGGTACCAGATGCTTGAAATATTTTGCAAACACTCAAGGAGTTGTTCGGGGCAAATCAAGAAATCGAGATCTAATGGAGATTTAAGGAATTATTCTATGCTGCACTCAAGGATGAAGGAGCTGTCAGAATTCATGTTTTGAATATGATTGACCAGATGCGATATTTGGAACGACATGGCATTGTGATTGATGAGAGGCTAGGCCGTAATTTGATTCTGTCTTCTTTGCTTGGTATTTATATTGGTTTTGTATTAAACTGTCACATGCATTCGATGCAAGCCAGTTATGAAGAACTTTATAACATGTTACGTATGGCAGAGCATGATTTGAAGAAAGACAACTCCACTTTGTACCTCCATGGTAGAGTTAGCTCTTCAAAGACTTATAGGAAGTTAAAGAAAATCAAATTGGGGAAGAAGAAGATTTCAAAGAAAAACTCCAAGAAGCACAAATGTGAAAAACCGTAAATAGCTCGTGATCAATGTCTACATTACAAGAAGACTAGACACTGGAAGAAGGACTGTCCAGGGCTGAAAGAAAAAGCAGGACCCTCAGGTACGCTTTGTATTTTTCCTATTATTGACATCTCTTTAGCCTTAGATGTAAATAATGGATGAGTGTTAGACTCTGGCAATCCTATTCATATTTGCAACTCCATGCAGGTCATGAAGGTTAAAAAAAGGATGAATAAAAAGGGAGATCCAGCTTAAAGTTGGCAATGTCGAGACATTAGATGTCAAGGCCATAGAAACAGTTGTTCTAGATATCCCAAATGGATGTAAATTAGATTTACATGACTGTTGTTATGTACCCTCACTTATCAGACAAATAATATCACTACCAATATTATATAAAGTGGGATATAAAATAAACATTAATGATGAAACTTTATGTTTATATGATAAAGATAATTTACTGAGATGTGAATGTTCTTTATCTAACGGTCACTATGTTTTGGAAATATATAGTCTATTTTTTTTAATGTAGAGGAAAATACAAATAGGAAATCTGAATTAAATATTACTGAATTATGACATATGAGATTGAGCCACATATGTGTTAGACATCTATCAAAATTGGTAAAGGATGGTTTGATTGAAAATCTTACCTTGGATCTTTATCTGATTTGTGAGTCATGTATCTAAGGAAAGATGACAAAGGCCCAATTTCTTGGTGTTGGACATCGTGCTGGAGATTTATTGGAGCTAATACACAACGATGTATGTGGTCCATTAAATCATACCGCTCATGATGGTTCAACACACTTCGTGAATTTCACGGATGATAAGTCTAGATATGAATATGTCTATTTGATGAGACATAAGTCGAAAATATTTGACAAGTTCAAATATTTCGAAACGAAGTAGAAAAATAAATCAGTAAATTCATCAAATGCTTTATAACAGATCGAGACGGTTAATATATGAATGAAGAATTCAGAAGTTATTTAAGGAAGAATGGAATTCTTGCCCAATATAGCCCACCAAGAACACCTCAACACAATGATGCGTCTGAGCGTAGAAATGGTACTTTATTAGATATGGTGTGATCCATGATGAGCTATACAGATCGTCTTTATTACCTTTGGGGTTATGCTTTACTTACTGCTGCCCAAATACTTAATATGGTTCCATCGAAAGCTGTTTCTACGACCCCTTATCAGATAAGGTTCGGTAGAAATCCAAGTCTTAGATATTTAAAGATTTGGGGTTATCCTACATACGTTAGAGTTGCGCAGCAGGATAAACTAGCACCCATGAGGTATAAATGTAGGTTCATTGGATATCCTGATAATTCCATAGGATATTAATTCTATGATTCTGAGCAACGGAATATATTTGTTGTTCGTTTTGTCACTTTTCTTGAAAAGAAATTTTTAAGAGAAAGTGAAAATTATAGAAAGATTGAACTTGATGGGTTTGATCCCAACAGTAAGGAACCTGAGATCCAACTAGGTGAGGGATCTACATCACAGGTTTTACGTAAGTCAAATAGAATATCAAGGCCTCCTAAGAGATTGTTTTTAACATCTGATGTGAGCCTTGATGTTCTCCTCTTGGAGGAAACAGATCTGACTATGTATAAACAGGCGATATTGGATATCGATTCGGGAAAATGGCAGAAAGTCATGAAATCCGAGATGGACTATATGCATGATAATCAAGTCTGGGACTTAGTTGAATTTCCTGAAGGAATTAAACCTATTGGTTGTAAATGGGTTTACAAAAGGAAGTGAGGGCCTGATGGAAAGGTGGAGACCTTTAAGGCCCGACTGGTAATGAAATATTACACTCAACGTCCTGAGATTGACTATGAGGAAATTTTTTCACCAGTAGCCATGCTAAAATCCATTAAGATTCTTTTAGCCATTGTTGTATATCACGATTATGAGATATGACAAATGAATGTGAAAACCGCTTTCCTAAATGGATTCCTCGAGGAGGATATTTATATGGAACAACCAGAGGGTTGTTGGGGTTTTATAAGGAATTACGGGTTGGCGCAGCGGAACGCGAAAAAATGATTTTTCTGATTTCAAATTTTTTTCTTGGAACAATTAAATAAACATATTTATTTAATTAACCAATTTTAAATTCTGAAATTTCAACTCAAGAAATGAAATTTCTTATAATTACCAAATGACCCCAAAGTTTTGCAAATTAATTATTTTGGTCTTTAAATATGTCAATTACATATTTAATTGATTCCAAATCAATCCCAAAATAATTTTTACAATTTTGCAACAAAACCAGAAACTTTTCCAGATTTGCGAAAACTGCCCAGTAATTTTTCAGAATTACGAAAACAGCCCAGAACTTTTATTAATTTCAATTTGACCCAATTTGTTCAAAACACATCAAGATCAAATCCAATTAATCCCAAATTTGACATACATCAAATTATAACATATATATGAAAAACCCCAAAATTTGAGTGGGTTAAGAACCCTAATTTCATAAAATACTCAAATTGGACAATTTACATTAAATTGACAAAATTCAACACTTTAATCATTCAATTACCACACCAATCAAGTCTCACCATCATGAAATTAATCAATAACAATTCTAGGTTAATTATGAATGACTAATCAACTCTAGAATGACAACTTTAATTTCTAATTAATCTATTAAGCTTAATTACACTAATAAGCTTTAAAAATTAATTATACATGCAAATCATCTTCAAACAAGCTTCCAACAAATTTAATTACAAACTCAAAGAGTAGAGACATAATCTTCACAACATAATTTGAAGTTAAGAATATTTGAAACAATTTTCATGTTGAAGGAAGTAAAGAAATACTTACTAATTTTCAAAAAAAATGCTTTAACTTTTCCTTCTTTTTTTCCCTTCAAATGCTCTCCACTCTTCTTTGCAATTTTTGTTTCAAAACTTGCCTAAGTGTGCATGAGTTACTCACTGGAAACTCATCTTCCAACAAAAACAATTTTGCTTTGAAACTCACGTGTGTCACACTTGCTGGAAAAATGAACTCCACAACTTTTGCATATCACTTTTCCATTTAGGCGTTTTGTTGTTGTTGTTGTTTGTGGTTACTGGAAACTTATTTTTAAACAAAACAATTTTTGCTCTCTCTTTTATGTAATGGCCGAATGTGCCAAACAAATAGAAATAACTTTTGTTTCAATTTGTTTAATTACCATTTGTCCACCTTTTCATTTACTTTAATAAAGTAAATAAATGTGTTCCAATGGCATTAAGCCATAATAAAGCATAAATCATTACAAAAGATATTTATTTTATTAATTAATTTAATTATTTAACAATTAAATAATTAAAGAATTAAATATAAATATCTTAAATATATGTATTATATTTACATTAAATATCTCAAATACATATATTAATGATATATGCCAAATACCACAATTTGATATTTAATTAATATGTATTTTAATAATATCAAATATTAAATACAAATACACATTATTTCGGGAATGACCGTTAGGTCCCGATTGCATGTATTTTTCGTTTAACCATTAAACGAGTTATAAATAATCATTATTATTCATAACAGTTGCCCTAGTGCTCTACGAGTATATTTCATTAGTGAGACTCTCTAGATTCAGGCATATCCGTCACGAAATCTAATTTCGTGTCCATAATTCACCCACCCGTAAATTATGACGACCACTGATAAACTCGCTGAATCATACAGGTCGAGGTCACTACATACGTATAATCCCTCCGTCACAGGTATCCTGATTATTCCAGAGATATAGATGAAAACGTCAAATCTCTATAAGAATAATCTCGTCGACGTATAAATTAGCAATCTCTAAATAACATTCGAAACTCACTTCCGAAGTATACTATGGCCATAGATTTAACAGATTGCTAATCACATTTGGACTACCCATGCTCTGTACACAGAACTGACGGATCCTTTCTTGATACTCACAGGATATCATGAGCATGAGTCCACACCCAACGAACAGGCGGAGGTCTGATCTAAATAGATCGGTGACGTGACTGCCATCTAAGTGTGGAGGATAACTCATATATCCACAGTGGTATCTCAAGTCAAAGAATCACTATGCTACTCAACCCGAGAAGATTCCTATTGACGTTGGTGTACCATCTATTAGGAAATCTTCGGTGAGTCGTTCAGTGTTTATCAAATAAATACCTACACGTCTATACGAGTCTCCCAAGACTCATGGTTCATTTGGATAAACCATCGGACCAAGTCCGATATACGACATGTACTGGTCTCAACGGATTTTACTAACCGACCTGTGTCAGTAAATCTTGACCAGAAACTTAATTTAAGGATATACAACTTATAGTGACACTTCCCAATGTCAATTACAAGCTATGTTGTAACTGTGCACTACGTTGTAAATACTGGGGTCTTTGTCTAATATATATACATATCACTAAATCAGATTTAGTTTCAATCTAATCAATCTAATCGAAATTAGATCGAATACATATATAAAAGACAAGAGGTGCTACCATTTAAATTAGTAATATTATGGAAAAAGGTATTGCTCGTATTCATGAATCAGACATAAATATGATCCGAATTGGCGCTCAGAGCACCAACCCTAACAAGGGTTTCGTATCCAGTGAGACTTCAAACTTGGTTTAAAAGTTCCAAAAGTCAATTTATGGACTTAAACAGACATCCCGAAGCTGAAATTATCATTTTGATGAGATAATTAGATTATCTAGATTCATCAAGAATGAGGAAGAACCATGTGTTTATAAGAAAGTGAGTGGGAGCATGATAATTTTCCTAGTTTTGTATATAGATGACATCATTATCATAGGAAATGATATAGGATTGATGCAAAATGTGACAACCTACCTTTGCAAGAGCTTCTCCATGAAAGATATGGGTGAAACTTCCTATATACTAGCTATAAGACTCAACTGGGATAGATTTAAGAAGCTTATAAGGTTCTTGCAATCGACGTACATAGAGAAGATGTTAGAAAAGTACAATTTTACCAACTATAAGGCAGTAAATGTACCTTTCCGATACTGCATACATCTTTCGAAGAAAATGTCACCTTAGAATGAGGAAGAGAGAGTTAGGATGTCTAACTTTCCATATGGTTCTTGTATTGGAAGCATAATGTATGTTATGCTATGTACAAGACCTAACATCAGTTTCAGCGTCAGTGTGACTAGCCGATATCAATCTGATCTAGGTAATGATCATTAGACAATCATGAAACATATCCTGAAACATCTCAATGATACTAAGGATAAGTTTATGATATATAGAGAAAATGAGCTACAAGTTAAGGGTTATACAACTACGACTTCTAGGGAGACCCAGATGATAGAAAGTCTACATCCGAATATATATTTACCCTTAATGGCGGTGTAGTGAATTAACGTTGTTCAAAGCAAGGGTCAAAAGCTGATTCCATCACTAAGGTGGAATTTATAGCGGCTTCAGAAGCTGCTAAAGAAGCTGTTTAGATTAGAAATTTTATCACAAAACTTGGCGTTGTGCCTAGTATTGCGGATTCGATCCCATTGTTCTGTGATAATAATGGAGCCATTGCGCAGGCTAAGGAGCTGATGGTGCATTCCAAGTCTAAGCACTTGGAAATGAAATACCGCGTAATTAGAGAGATTATTGAACGAAAAGATATAGTGGTGTTGAAGGTTCAAGGATAAGACAACATAGCAAACCCGCTTACAAAGGCCATACCTCCTAAGTTATTCGATAAACATTTAGAGGAGATGAGACTACGGTACCATCCGGATTGGCACTAAACAAGTGAGAGTTTTTTGGCGTTGGTGCTTGGAGTGCCAATCCGAATAATATATTGTACATTTTATTATTTATTAATAAAATAACTACATTTTCATTTCATACATTATTAATGGTATTGTCATTATACGTATTAGATTGATGTATAAATTTGCTAAGAATGACATCGACCTTAAAATAGTCTTGTAGTAATACTAGACACTAGGTTGTTCGATATTGGGATAAATATTACTATTATAAACTATTCTTAAAGTAAATATATATATTCATAGTCGTTGGTTTTGGAATACGGTCGAATTCCTATAACCTTGAAGACTAGCACATGTCGTATATTGGAGTTAGAGTTCCTATAGTTTAACCTGATGTACCATGAGCTTTGGAAGCTCGTATAGACATGTGGGTATTGGTTGGACTGTTGGACAATTATGACCCATATCGTCACTATTTGTAAAATACATTGTGTTTTTGTACAAATTAATTATGTAGCAAAGGAAATTGCCTTTTATCATTTCGTAATTAGATTACTTAAATGTGTGAATGATGAAAGTCCTTATGATTAGTTCCGGATTGAGATGATATGAGACAATATCAATCCACGATGGTTTAATCAATAAATATCCCTAGTCGTAGTATTATCGAGACTGGACATCGATAATGCGGAATAGACTAGTATTGCACTTGTGGGTGTTATGGAAGCGTAACAATATAGTTCTCATATATTTAAGTATTGGATAGTTATGCAAGTGTGGTAGGAGGTTGTGTTTTACCGATGGTACGGAAAACAGCTTCGCTATGGATAGACCCATCAGAGTCCCATTGGTAGTATGACTATGTGTCTATGGGAATCCGCATCAGGGTAGGTGTATTTGGTCTTAACCTGAGACTTGCATCGCTAGTACTTGCGACAATCAATACGCTTTGGTTTTGGTCGTCCAGGAGTTTAAAAGGTTCTGTTTACGCCTCTTCTGGGTTTATTGAGAACCGTAGTGTATTGGATGTGATGTCAAGACGGAAGTACCATTTCAGTTATATGGAGATGATGGTCACACAGGGATACAGAACTGGTTCTCTAAAAGGTTGCAACCGTCGGGATAATATAACTAGGTCATGATTATCCGATAATAAAGAGACTAGTTGCTAGTGATTTGATATATGCTTCGTACGAGGCAGACACTATTCCAGCCCCAGGCCTTGCATGTGACATCCGATACTGGATCGATATACGCAATACTACATATACTACGCCTGTCATAGATTATATATTCCATTAAGAATATTTCTGGAGAATTGGGTAGGCATGACGCTTTGCTAGACGCCAACCTTGTCTCGTAAATCGGTAAGAACGTAGTACGCGGTACGTACGTGTTCGGATAGTCCGACAACCGGATTTACTGCCAACATATCCAGGGTTCTCTTGGGTTGCTTCCCGAAGATTCACCGATGACGTATGATTCGAACTTTATTAATCTGGGATTAATAGCGGAGAGACTTTATCTGAGATAAAGTACTATTTGAAGAGAGAGAAACGATTAATTTGGAATTAATCGATAAAATAATATATTCGATATATTATACGAAATTAGATTTCGACGCGAAATTAAAATTAGATTTTAATTCGGGCTAACGAATTGATTTAGAATTAATTCACAAGCGACGTGAATAGTAATTTTGCTAGGCATGATTATTTAATTAAATTTGATTTAATTACGACGCAACGGAAAATTCGTTAATTCGGAATTAACGAAACCGAGCCCAGAATGTGTTTGCAAGGCCACTTCGATTTCGAATCAAGTGCGGCCCACAAGTCACATCGCGCATCACATCACTTGTCACTTTAGTGATAGATGTCAAGTCATCTTTTTGGTGAGTGACATGTAGTCACTATTCATGATAGAAGTTGGTGTGGGCATTTATTGAAATTTTGGAGCCAAATCTTTGTTGACTTTTGGAAAGGATATACAAACTTTTGGTAAAGGAATTTTAAGTAATGTTTTTAAAAACAAAATTGAAAACAAAAGAAAAAATTCTCTCTCCCAAAATCTTAGCCATTGCCGTGACTCTCCAAAGAAGAAAGGAAGATTGTTTTTCTTTCATCTTTTGCTAGCACAAACAAGGAATCAATACAAGGTGTTAGGGAAACCAATCTAAGAGCTTGGGATCCATTTAAAGCTTGGAGCTTGTTCAACATCATCAACAAAATCCACCTTGGCCGAGAGCATCAAGCAAAGGAAAAGTTTTTGTTGATCATCACATCCAAAGCCATTCAATGTAAGTGTGTTTCCGCCACTCTTCTTTGTATATTCATTATATTTCTATGCTTAATATGATATTGGGATTAACCTAGAAACCCAACATCGACCGAATACTGAATGACTCACAGGTGATTCCAAATAGTTGGAAGTATACACCACATTAATAGGAATCTTCTCGAGTCGAGTAGTAGATGTGATCATTTGACTATAAGATAACATTGATTTTATGTAAGATCCTCCAAACTTTGATGCCATATGTAAGAAACCTTTCATGGTCTGGCCTCTAGATGTTCATCGGGTGTGGACCGATGCACTCGTTAATCAAGCGCGAATCAAGATAAGATATGTCGGCCCCGTATGTGTACCATAAAGGGTTTAGGTATCCATGTAAGTAATTCATTATTCTTAAGACTTTGTACAAAGATGATCACCTAGGGTGGATCACATCAGTTGTAAAGAATTGTGGACATGTCAACATGAGATATGTGCCTCTGAAACTTGACGGTGTATTAATGTTTCTTAGGCACAAATCGGATAACCTAGGATAGAGGGATTGCTAAACATATGTGATGACCTCGACTTGTATAGTTCAGAAAGGTCATTCGTGTTCTTCGTGAATTCGAAGTTGACCGAATTGCATACATATTAGGTAGGCTTGTATGACGAACGTGTATGAGTTAAAGGTCATCAGTTGGTTAGATTAGTATTTTGGAAATGTTAATTTAATGGTTAATCATGGCTTAACACTTTAATTAATTGAATTTTAAAATTTGGAATATTGAAGTTTAATTAATTGGGCTTGATTTTGAATTGGGCTTGTAATTGTTGTATTTGGGCCAAGTAGGTTTGGGCCAAATGGATTGGATCCATATTGGGCCTAAACCATTCCATTAAGTCCAAATATAAAAAATGGGCTTTAAATGTTTAATCAGGCCTAATGGGCCAAAATTGGTTTCTTGGCAAATAAGGGTGATTCCTTACTTGGGCCTTGGTATTTGGGTTTGACCCATACTGACCAAAACCCATGCCGTATGAAATCAATTGAAAGCCCATTGGACTTTTAATTAAACAACATTGGATGTTAATTGGGCTTTGAGACCCATTTAGATTAGATTTGGAATCTAAGTCGTTAAAGCACATTAAAAGTGTAGTTATTTAATTTGGAATTAAATAAATGAATTAGTATTGAATACGAATTAAATTATATTTAACGAGTAGTTGGATATAATTCAAGAATTCGTACTTCGAGTACTTATTCACAATCGAGTTGGACTCGCGCAAATCAAATCATTGTTTGAACATTGGATGATCACTAATATTCAAAGATTAATTAATTTGATTAGATTGATTGAATAACATCCTATGAATGAATACATGGATGTGATGAATGAATAGCGTATATCAGATGGATATTAGAAGGGAAAAGGCAATTTTAGAAATTGTTGTAAATTTAGAATTTAAAAATTGGACCTGCTTGTCCAGCCTTCTCTCTTTATTGATTCTTTGTATTCTCTTCTCACCTAATTCCCCTCAATGTTAATGAGGTTTCTATTATTGTATTATGTAATTGGGTAGTAGTAGAATAGTGCTAGCCGATGAGAGGAAAGAGAGTGATTTGTTCTAGGAACAAGTTGTTAAATATCCATCCGCATATCGTTATTAATTTACTTTCGCGCCTTATTATGCTTTTAGAATGCATGCTTAAGGGTGTATGATGAGACCTAACAAAGATAATAAATTGGTTGCCAATTTACGTGAAAAATCTTCAAAATATATTAAGCATTTTCCTTCCATTGAGTGATCTTATTCAAGATCCAAGATTGGCACTGGTTTGTTGGCCAAAGTCAAGACTGTAGGAAACGCTTTCCCTCGCGCAGCGGAAGCGATTAGGCTCACGGATCGAACTTGAAAATTTTTTCTGCTCTTCCCTTTGCTTGGCCGAACCACACCAGTGGATTCACTGATGTTTTGGACAAAATCTCAGCTCCGGAGAGTAGCCCCGAAACAGTCCCCGAACAGCCCTTGAACTGCAGTGAAATAATGGACTGTTTTGGACACGTTATAGGCGCGAACTGCACCCAGTTTCAGGTCTGATTTGCGCCACTCACTGCTCAATTTCAGATCTGATTTTTCTCCAAAAATCAATCCTAACACAGCCCTAAAATTATCCTAAAGTGTTCCCAAAATCCCGAATGAAAACCAAACAAAACGGAGCTATCTGAGAACTTGTATCTGCGCAAATTGCAGGGATTCCAGGGGCTGGTTGCCGTGACTTGTGTTAAGTATTTGGGGATGTTTTTCAACGTCACGAGGTCTTCCGAACTATGTCTCGACACTAACGGAGGGTAGTGTGGGCTACACTCACAAATTAATCTCTAAATGGTTTAGAGAATAATCACACACACCGAAAAGAATTCTCAACTCTTGAGAGCTTGGAGAATGAGATGAAGGCAAGGGTTTCTATTGACTTGTGTATTAAAAATAAATCATAATTTATCTTTTATACTTATGGTTAATTTGTTTCATAAAACAAATCAACAACTAGTCTCCCAATCTCTATGGAATTCGGCCAAGGGGTATAGGATTCCTTGTTTGATTTTTGCTTCCAAAAATAAACAAATCCTACTCCCATTTGGACTCTTAATTTTCGGCCATGGTAGGGTAATAAGGATTTGATTTTTGTTTCTTAAACAAACAAATCCTATTCCTAATAAAAGACTAGGAATTTCAGCCAATGAGGGGTTTTAATTAGGATTTGATTTTGTTTCCCAAACAAACAAATCCTATTCCTTATCCAATAATGAATCCTACCTTGGTAATAATTCTTAGCCTTATTAAATTATATCATATATAATTTAATATTCTAATTTAATAATTATCATATATAATTGTTAATACTTTATATTAACTTTTAATATAAAGTCTCATGTGTGATATAATTATTATTAATCATATTAATAATATTTATTCCTTTTGAGAGTATATAATTGGACCATCTAATTATATTAGCTCCGCTATAGTAAATCGAGCTAGCACGGGGACCAAATGGACCTACGGTTCTGAGCTCCAATAATCTCGAAATATTAATTAAGCTCTTAATTAAATATTCTGAATTATTAACTCCGGGTTATTCCACTAAAAACCCGAAGTTGCACTCTCGTTGCCATAGATGAAATATTAAGCCGAACCAAGTCGGTGTCCACCGATATAGTCATTGCATACGAATTGATCCTTCACGAATATCTCGTAATTAGAGCCGGGTCATAATGTCCGTTATACCCTTCTAATTATTTTTACCTTATTTACCATTGATTCTCTAATGAACGATTTATTCACAACTGTTATGAATATTAATCTTTCTATTCGTAATAGAAAAACTTGAGCGCTCAAACCGTTCAAGTACCGAATCAACCCTTAAGAGAGATACTCATATACTTCTCGTAAGAATGAGTGAATTCCATGTCTATGTAAAACGTTCCCAGCTACATAACAAACTATGCCCCCAAAGTACGTAGTTATTGGTTGGGATTGCAACACCAACCTCACTTTTGTAAATCAAAGGACACAACCCGTTATGCAGGAGTTCGTAGTATACTCAGGATTAAGATCAATCCATATATGACCATCAAGTAGATCGAAATGACTTTCTTTGTTTAACGGATATTATAAGAATGTCATTTCTATCTAGGCCCAGTCCTATATGATCACATCATATAAGGTGCCTCCATTCTCATGTCTCTACATGGACGATCCGGATTAAGATCGTCATCCAAATATAGAATGGACCGCAGCTATAGATAAACCACAAACAAAGTACCCGATTTATTTGCTCTCTATGGACTATTTAAGATTACTAACTTCAGTCTTAAATCCTCTGGTGCATGACGTTCATACACCAAGTCTGAATGTACATAAGTAATCTACGGTATTTATGAAGATATATAATATGCGATATTGAACAAACAATTAGATAAATGAATAATGCATCCTTTTATTTCTAAACACATGAAATTGTTTACATCACATGTAGCTCTAGGGCATACATCCCAACAATCTCCCACTTGCACTAGAGCAAATGAGACATGTCTCGCAAACCTAGACCATCTAGGTGACCATCAAACACTTTAGCCGGCAAGGTCTTTGTAAACGGATCATCAAGGTTCTCTGCGGATGCAATCTTTGTGACGGTAACGTCACCTCTCTGCACTATCTCCATGATGAGATGATATTTCCTCTCTATATGCTTTCCCCTCTTATGGCTTCTTGGTTCTTTGGAGTTTGCCACTGCTCCACTATTATCGCAATAGAGGGTGAGTGGTTTATCCATATCTGGAACAACTTCCAGATCTCCCAAGAATTTACGGAGCCAGACTGCTTCTTTAGCTGCTTCACAAGCCGCTACATATTCAGCCTCCATGGTGGAGTCGGCAATGCAAGATTGCTTTATACTCCGCCAAACAATAGCCCCACCACCTAGGGTGAACACTGATCCAGATGTTGATTTCCTGGAATCGACATCTGTCTGAAAATCAGAATCTGTATATCCTCTTAGGATCATATCCTCTCCAGAATACACTAGCATATAATCTCTCGTTCTCTTTAGATATTTGAGAATGTGTTTCACAGCCACCCAGTGATCCAATCCCAGATTTGACTGAAACCTACTGACTACTCCCACTGCAAAACAGATGTCCGGTCTCGTGCATAACATGGCATACATGAGACTACCAACTGCTGAGGCGTATGGGATATGTCTCATTTCCTGAGGTGTCTCAGAAGATGTTCCTTCGACAAATGAATTCCATGCCGATAAGGCAGATTGCCTTTCTTGGAATTCTGCATCCCGAATCGTACAAGAATCTTGTCGATGTAGGATGCCTGAGACATAGCTAATAGTCGTTTCTTGCGATCTCGAAGTATCTGGATCTCAAGAACATAACTTGCATTTCCCAAATCTTTCATTTGGAATTGCTCAGCTAGCCGGGTTTTTACGTCTAATAATATTCTTACATCATTCCCAATAAGTAAGATGTCATCAACGTATAAGACAAGAAAAACTACCTTCCCGTCAATGACGCGCTTGTATACACAAGGCTCATCAACATTTTGCTCAAAATTATAAGACTTGATCGTTGTATCAAATCTTATATTCCAAGATCGAGATGCCTGCTTGAGTCCATAAATGGACCTTTGCAGCTTGCAAAATTTTTGCTCTTGACCTTGGGCGGTGAACCCTTCTGGTTGTATCATATAGATACTTTCATCAAGATTGCCATTCAAGAATGCAGTCTTGACGTCCATTTGCCAAATTTCATAGTCATAATATGCGGCTATGGATAGAAGAGTGCGGATGGATTTTAGCATAGCTACTGGCGATAAAGTTTCCTCATAGTCAACTCCCTCTTTCTGGGTATAACCCTTGGCCACTAGTCTAGCTTTGAAGGTCTGTACCTTCCCATCTGATCCCCTCTTCCTCTTTTAGATCCACTTGCAACCTATGGGCTTCAATCCATCAGGTTGGTCTACAAGTTCCCAGACTGAGTTGGAGTACATCGACTCCATCTCCAGGTTCATGGCTTTGAGCCATTCTTATTTGTCAGGATCATCCATTGCACTACTGTAGGTCAATGAATCATCTACACCATCGCTGGAGGCGACAACTTGTGCCTCTCCAACCCCTAAGTAGCGATCAGGTTGTCGTACAACCCTCCCACTACGTCTGGGTGGTAGATCATTCTGACATGGAAGTATCTGACTATCAGATGTCGAAGGTGCTATGTATTTGTCAACTTTTGTTGACAATGGCGCGCTGTTCGAACCAGTAAGTAACTCCTCGAGTAACATTTTACTACGAGGTTTCAACTCCCTCATGTAGTCCTCCTCTAGAAACATAGCATTTATCGATACAAATACTTTGTTATCATCGGGACTGTAGAAGAATCCTCCCCTAGTTTCCTTCGGGTAGCCTACAAATAGGCACACCTGAGAACGTGGTTCCAACTTTGTAGTCTTATTCTTTAGCACATGTGCTGGACACCCCCATATACGGAAATGTCGTAAACTAGCTTTATGACCATTCCACAACTCTAAGGGAGTCTTAGGAACAGACTTAGATGGAACTACATTAAGGATATACATTGCGGTTTGCAGTGCATATCCCCAGAATGAACTAGGTAGTGAGCTATAACTAAACATAGATCTTATCATGTCTAGTAGGGTTCGATTTCTCCTTTATGTAACACCATTTTGTTGTGGTGTTCCAGGTGCTGTGAGCTGGGATATTATCCCGTGCTCAACTAAGAATTCCTCGAAGTCTCTGTCGAGGTATTCTCCTCCACGATCCGATCGTAGAGTTTTGATTGTCTTACCTAATTGGTTCTCAACCTCAGCACGATACTCTTTGAACTTTTCAAAGGTATCTGATTTGTGATGCATTAGGTAGACATACCCATATCTTGAATAGTCGTCAATGAATGTGACAAAGTATTCATAACCACCTCAGGCTTTTACATTCATCGGTCCGCAAACGTCCGAATGTATTAGCTTTAGTGGTTGATTGGCTCTTATACCTTTTCCAGAAAAAGGTCTCTTGGTCATTTTTCCTTCTAGACAGGACTCACAAACTGGTAAAGTCCTGAGCTTTAACTGGTTTAAGGCTCCGTCCTTTATCAATCTATTTATTCGGTCAAGGTAGATGTGACCAAGTCTAAGATGCCATAGATATGTGTCATCGTGAGAAATCTTTTGCCGTTTCTGTAGGACACAGAACTTGGCGACGCATGCTGTTCTAGACTCAGGGCCTAGTTGGGAGTACGGAGTAGCCCACGGGGGACTAAAACGGAGAATAATGGAGTCGCCACCCGGTGTGACCCGGGAAAATGATTTAAGGCCGCACTCACCCCTCGCAAGGGAAGACCTCAAACCGTTGGGTTCGGAATTGTCCCTTACTTATGTCACTTGTAATGAACGGATTTGTGCAATTTTAACCAAGTCTACTCAACATACATTTGCAAAAAGGTAACCTACACCTAATTCGTACACGGTTTAAATCTAAGTTTACATGCTTTAGAAGTTAGTTTTCATAATGGCAAACACATGATATCACACAATAAGCATATTGAATAAATACGACTTAAACATAATTAAACTCCTATTGCGAAATAAAATAATTAAATCATGCTAAAAATAAAACAACATTCTAATGGCCTAATCATGCTCGAATACAAGTTTCGATGAAATAAAATACGTGAATCCTTCAAGTGGTACGGGGCATTGTATCCCGAGTGCAAACCATAATACCGTCCATTCGGATTCGGCTATGGAATTTATGTCCGGGTTTCCATCCAATACCACTAGAAAGAACACATATTCCATTCACTCGAAATCACATCACACACTAATTCATAATTCTCATGCGAAGAAAAGTAAGTTACTTGCTTTTCTAAATTACCAATTTACACAACTTAAATTAGATAACATGCTAATTAATTATTCATGCTAGATAGCATAAAACACATTTTCTAAATCATTATTTCATGTGAATAAATTCCAACAACATGCTAATCTAATTATCCATGCTAGATATCACAAAACACATCTCCTAAATCATTATTTCATGTGAACAAATTCCAACAACATGCTAATCTAATTATCCATGCTAGATATCACAAAATACATCTCCTAAATCATTATTTCATGTGAATAAAATAAATTTCATGCCTTTTAATTTACTAATTCATGCGAATAAAATAAATTATTTGCCCCCTCAGGTCTAACCTTCTGTGTCGTCTTTCGGAAGTGTGGTATCTGGCCGTCGGAAGGGCTAAAACTGTGTGACTTCTCCGGTTCGCTGATTCGACATTTTCCTTCGCTATTGCACTGTTTTGCTCGCCGTTTGGTGAATTTTCTGGTGCAGTTTTATGGTAAATACGGGACTGTTCTCGGCAGTTTCGGAGGCAGTTTTGGAAGGGTTTCGGGACAGTTTTTTAGGGGTTGATTTGAGGCAGTTTGGAGGGAGTATATGCGGTTTTGCTGGCAGTGCAGTGAAGGGTATTTTGGCGTTAGCAGTGGGGGATTTAAGGGGGCTGTGTTCGCTAACTGAGAGGGGGCAGTGAGCTGTCGAGTGTAAAGGGTAAAATGAGGCAGATTTGCGTGAAACAAAGGCTATGGGCGTGTTGATCAATTCAGGGGTTGGTGAGTGGTTTGTAATTGAAGCGGTAAGGCAGAATTTGGGGCAGATGCGTGGCTTATGGCTGAGGGGCTTTGTGCGTACAAGAGGCAGGTGGCTTAAGGCAAAGAGGGCAGCTTTGTGTTGATTAAGTGCATGAGTGTGTGCTGGCAGTGTGGCGTGATTGCTGTGAGAATAGATGGCAGTGTGATAATTGCGTGAAGCTGACTAGTGGGGCTTGGAAAATTTGTGGCGTTGATTTGGTAGGGCTAATGGTGTGGCAAAGGTTGATTTTGAGGGCAGGTGGTGTTGATGGCAATATGAGAAAATATATGTGGTTTGCTAGGTGGCGTTAAGGCAATGTGAGAAAGTGTATGTGTGGTGGTAGGTTAAGCGTGAGGGGGAGGCGTGTAACGTGAGGGCTGCATGGGTATTTAGGATTTATTGCTTTGTTTTGTTTGTGCCGTGTATGTCTAGGGAGTTGAGTGTTTGAAGGGTTTGTCTTGTTTTTTTGATGTGAGAGAGAGGGGATGAAGAGGGTTTACGTGGCTTTTTTTTTTTTTTTAGCTAGCTCTGAGAGCATGGGTTCATTTGGTTTTCTTTTTATAATGGAGGGAGTGAGGCCATTAAATGCTATTCGGTGGAGGGTTGAAGAGATAATTTATTAGGGAGACAATATTTAATGTGAAAAGAGTGGTGTTAATTAATTGGTTTTGTTGAATTAGTTGAGTTGTTCACGTTGGTGGAGGAAATTTGTTGCTTAATTTGTCTTGTTGCGTTTGTTTCTTTACTTTTTTATTTATTGAATTTGTTTTGTGTATGTTGATGGGTTGCTTGACTTTATGTGTTTGTGTTTGTTGAATTGTTTATGTTTTGTTTGTGTGATGGGCGTGTGGGGTATTGGTTTGGCATTTTGTGTTTGGTTATTAAATGGTGTAGGGTTGGCTATTAAATGGTGTAGGGAAATGTTATTAAATGGTTTGGAAAAAATGGTAAATGGGGTGGCTTTTGATTAATGAATGTGGGTAAAGCCTTTGGATTTTTGTGTTTGGTTTATGTGTGCATGTGAGGTTTATCAAATTAATTTGTTGTGAAATGTTGGTGTTGGGCGTGTGAGTCATTTACGTGGGGGAGGGCTTTTGTTATTTGTTAATTGGACGTGGGGTATAGGTTATTTAATAATTTGGAAAATGAAGGAAAGACGGATGGATTTGCATGGCTTATGTGAAAGGTGGCAAAAGGTTTAGGGTTTGCATGGAAGTTGAAGGGACACATGCATGAAAAGTTAGAGAGCGAGGATAGGGTTTTGGGCGGGGGATGATTTTGAAACGGAAATCCGACGAGCAAACCCGAAACTAAACAATCGAATCAAATCCGACAAAATGTCAATTCTTGACTTTTCATTTCCGACGACCGTTTTCCGCGACTTCCACGACTTAAAGGTAGTGCCTCCTTATGAGACTCCTCATCGGGGTGGTATGCAAAAATGCAATGCCTACAGTCGCCCCCACTTTGATGGGATTTGTTCAGTGTGTGCCAATGACAATCCTATCAAAGTTTGTGAAATGCATTTTTTACTTACCTGGCTCGTCAGCTGCCACCTGACTCACCTGTTGCTTCGAACTGAATTGATTTGGTGGTGAGGTACTGCGACCCCTGGGTATTGTTCCCGAAGTGAGCTGAGGGTCTTGTTCCCTAAATTGAGTTGTGGGTCTTGTTCCCGATCTGAATTTTACTGAGGGTCTTGTTCCCTGAACTGAATTGTAGTAAGGGTCTTGTTCCCTGAATTGCGTTGAGCTGAGGGTCTTGTTCCCGATCTGAATTGAGCTGAAGGATTGTTCCCTAAATTGAGTTATGGGTCTTGTTCCCGAACTGAATTGTGTTGAGGGTCTTGTTCCCTGAATTGTGGGTCTTGTTCCCGATTTTTTGATTTGTGGGTCTTGTTCCCGTTTTGAGCTGAGGGTCTTGTTCCCTGAATTGTGTTGAGGGTCTTGTTCCCTGAGTTGTGTTGAGATAAAGGTCTTGTTCCCTGAATTGCGGGTCTTGTTCCCGATTTGTTGAGATAAGGGTCTTGTTCCCTGAATTGCGGGTCTTGTTCCCTGAATTGTGTTGAGATAAGGGTCTTGTTCCCTGAATTGCGGGTCTTGTTCCCGATTTGTTGAGATAAGGGTCTTGTTCCCTGAATTGCGGGTCTTGTTCCCTGAATTGTGTTGAGATAAAGGTCTTGTTCCCTGAATTGCGGGTCTTGTTCCCGATTTGTTGAGATAAGGGTCTTGTTCCCTGAACTGCGGGTCTTGTTCCCGATTTGTTGAGATAAGGGTCTTGTTCCCTGAATTGCGGGTCTTGTTCCCGATTTGTTGAGTTGTGGGTCTTGTTCCCGTGGGTCTTGTTCCCATTTTGAATTGAGGGTCTTGTTCCCTGAATTGTTGAGTTGTGGGTCTTGTTCCCGTGGGTCTTGTTCCCATTTTGAATTGAGGGTCTTGTTCCCTGAATTTTGGGTCTTGTTCCTGATTTGAGTTGAGGGTCTTGTACCCTGAGTGCCATACCCGGCCAAACTGATAATAATGGTGTGGGCCTCGCCCCTAGAATGTCATATTGCCTCTCACGAGAGAATCTTGATAGCTGGACATACTTTTGTCCTCAATGAATGCTTTGCGTCGAAACCTGAGAACCTTCAAAGTACTCAATACAACTCAAATCCGACCGTCTGGGTGAATGATCTGAGCTAGACTCCAAGTGTGTGTGTGTCAGGGCTCTTTCGCAGCTTAGTCCTTAAGTAAGCCAACTCGATGATTTTGTCTCGGAGAATCGGACCAATGGGTCTAACCAACCTAGATGTCTGGACACGCTCTGTGACTACTTCGTCATACTCAACATGATATGGTCTTCTTCTTCTTCTTTTGTCTCTTTCTTTTCTATATTTTCATTTTGAACTTTTTTTTTTTACACACCTACCCTTTAAGGTAGCATTTCTCCTCATGGTGGTCCTAATACTCGCCCATGAGTAGCTTCACGCTTATCGGTTATAGGTGGTAAAATTTTTATTTTTTTATTTTTTTTTCGGAGAGACTTTTTCTTCGTTTCCAACCATATCATATATTGTAGCATCAGTAAACCAGGGTGGACATCCAAGCAAACGGTCATTCACTGATCCACTATCTCTTCAACTAGTCATCTTGCCAACCACTCAGGCTTCTACTACTGAGATCCCGTAATCAAGTGCTTATGAGTCTAACCGAGATCAGTCCATTCAGAATACCGGACGAGAGTACGTCTCACACTTATCGTTTCTAGGGTTTCTTCCCTACAACATACAATGTCATCTTCGGACATATGTCTAGCCACCAAAGATTTTTCCGTTCTCTGACATTCCTCTTTTCAATTGCTGGTAATTTGGGGCTTCGCCCCCATGGGTTCATTTCTGAATATTGCTGGTATTATTTTATCTACTTTCAACTTGCTTGTATTCTGCCGCTTTCTCTTTCCTTCTTTGAGACCTACGAACAACACAAAAACAATAGAATGAAAACATGTGCGTGTGATGTGTAAATATGCAAGTGTAGAGGTACTCCCTTTTCGTGATGGGTTGGATCCTCATTGTGTTCCTTGGCGCCATATGTTTCTGTACGCCCCCTGAATCAGCTTTATAGTTCATTCCTGCTGGTCTTCTTTTGTCTTGAAACCTGCAAACACAGAACAAACAATGAGGGATGCAAGTATGTTACGTGTATGCATGCATGCATGGATGAATTCCCTATCCCGTTGGGTTAGGTCTTCCGTCGATTCCCTTGGTGACTGCTCGGTCTCCTCTTCCTCCAGCAAAGTACCGTTTCTCTCTGTCCACGTTGATCGGCTCAGTGAACTCGTTCATTTCCATGTCTGACAGCCTCACTGCCTCATTTCCCAACTTCTGAATGGCTATTCTTCTTTCGGGAATTCCCCGTGTTCTGAGTGTCACTGAATATCATGGTATCAGGGTTGTCAAATATACTCATATTGTGCAGGTTGAACGAAAGAGACTCATGCAAGTAAGTGAAATGAACTTCTTTATTATCATGAAAGAGGTTCGAACAAAATCAATGTCTTAAAATGTAGATTTGCAATCAAATCAACCGGGGAAAACATCTTCATTGTCTGCGGCATTGTCTTCTTCCTCAGCCTATGGTTCTTCATTACTGCCATCTCCTATCTCCATGTAAGAAACTGGGTGGTTGAGAGTTTGGAGGACAAAACTTTCGGGCAGACCGGAGTTGATCATGTAGGTGGATGGTGGAACGGAGTGGTAATTAGGTAGAGGGTTATGGTATGTGTTTGGCTGTTCCTTTTCTGGGTCGGGTATTTTATGAGCGTCAATGAGGTTTTGGATTTCATGTCTAAGGCGGGGGCAGTTATCAGTGTCGTGGCCTTTCTGCTGGTGGAAGTGGCAGTATTGGTTTAGGTCAAAGTAGTGTGGTACAGGGTTGGGAATTGGTCTGGGTTCTAGAGGTTTTAAGAGTCTTTGTCCTTTTAAATTCTCAAGCACCTTAGACATAGGTCTACCAAAATTGGAGAATCGCCTGTTTCTAACGGTAGCAATCTCGGCAGTAGCGGGTTTGGTTCCGGAGGGTCCTCCGACAGCTCTTTTGTTCAAATTATAGAATTTTCGGTTCTCGGCTTCCTCTTCCTCGATATCCATGAAAGTTTCTCTCAACTGTCGAAAATCCATGATCATGGAAGCCATTCTCCTCAGCTTCTCATAAATAGAGGGCTTGGTGCCCTTGATGATCATTTTTATCTAGTCATTCTCTGAGGGACGAGTCTGCATTTTCAATAACTGACTCCTCTATCTGTCGATATACTCTTTAAAGTTCTCCTCCGGCTTCTGCTTGATATTCTCCAGATCTCGGAGTGAAAGGTCGATTTCCAAGTCAGTAACATATTGTTTCAGGAAGACATCAGCTAACTCCCTCCAGTCTTTTTTCACCTTCTTCTCCAAACTGTGGTACCATACCACGGGAGCCCCCTCGAGTGACATCTCAAACATCTTTTGGGCCTGATTCTGTGATAGGCCTACTGAACTCATAATTGAAACATATTGACGGAGATGGACCATCGGATCCCCATTTCCATTGAATTTAGCAATATCCGGCATTTTAAAGTTAGCCGACAATTGTTATTCAAAAGTCATTGACTCGTAGTCCAACAAATATTCATCTTTACCCTTCATCTTACGGGTAACTGTTTCCACCTGATCCCTAAGTTTTTGCAATTCTGCTTGAGACCCAGCTATTTTTCCAGCGGCATATTCTGCCATATCTTCATCAAACATTGGAATGTCATCATTAACCTTGTTTTGAGGCTCTTCACGTCTCTCATTTTCATAACTACCCCCAGCACGGGGTACAGCCACATTAGATAAGGCAGTAGTGAGAGTCTGGAGCTGTTCAGTCATCTTGGAATATTGCCTTCCATCTAATCCATTCGGGACCTTTCGTTGACAGATTCACTCATGTTTATTACTGGTCTTTTGATGAGTCTTCCTTTTTTCCTAACCCAACGGGTATCTATGATGGCTTTTGAAACACAAGGGTTAGCATGATGCATGTATGCATGAGGTGCATAAGACGTGTGTGATATATATACAAATTGGCTTATTATCATTTCAAAGTATTCAATCATACTATTGCGTGGTTCAAACTTGTCCCAGTTGAAAAGGCCCAACAAGTTTACACTATGCGATGATATGACTAAACAACTTCAAATGATAAGAGGCCCAAACACAAAATGGCTCATTGACATTTTAGAAACTTTTGGCCTAATTGTCAAAGGACATGAACTTGTCCCTGTTTAAATGGCCCAACAAGTTTATGTCTCTTGACAAAAAGTCCAAATGATTCTAAATGACAATGGTCCCAAATACAATCATAAATAAACAATTTATAAGGGTCACAAAACTAAGGTTAATGTGTAGATTTCAGGAGTGCAAACAAAGGCTCTCGCTGACGAAGGATTGTTCACAACTAGGACTCCCCACTCAAGGGTTCAAGCGACCAAGTGAACACACCTTTTTTATACCTTACGGTACGTGCCAACGAGTTATGGTGTGTGACTAACTGTCGAATGGACTTCCCGTTGTAGATTCCCCACAGGGAGGGTGGAGCGAGGCTTTCTTAAGTACCCAAGCCCCTTAGGATCTTATCGCTTGGTTTCAGGAATAAACAACGAGTCCTCCAAACTAGTCTGTCACAACGAGCTACAAGTAATGATTATCTATGTGCCTTCACAGCTTTTCCTTATAGAAAGGTAGTGAATGAAGGAAGACATCAACTCTAGGTGCCTTCACAGCTTTTCCTTATAGAAATGTAGTGAATGAAGGAAGACATCAAACTATTACCTAGCCTTAAAAATACCTTTAATTAAACTCCTTAAACCCACAGTAGACATGATTAATTAAAGCACAAATCACAAATATTACAAGACATTATTTTAAGGCCGATTCTCTATCCCCAGTGGAGTCGCCAGACTATAGGACATAGAACTTGGGCGACGCATGCTGTTCTAGACTCAGGGCCTAGTTGGGAGTACAGAGTAGCCCACAGGGGACTAAAACGGAGAATAATGGAGTCGCCACCCGGTGTGACCCGGGAAAATGATTTAAGGCCGCACTCACCCCTCGCAAGGGAAGACCTCAAACCGTTGGGTTCGGAATTGTCCCTTACTTATGTCACTTGTAATGAACGGATTTGTGCAATTTTAACCAAGTCTACTCAACATACATTTGCAAAAAGGTAACCTACACCTAAATTCGTACACGGTTTAAATCTAAGTTTACATGCTTTAGAAGTTAGTTTTCATAATGGCAAACACATGATATCACACAATAAGCATATTGAATAAATACGACTTAAACATAATTAAACTCCTATTGCGAAATAAAATAATTAATCATGCTAAAAATAAAACAACATTCTAATGGCCTAATCATGCTCGAATACAAGTTTCGATGAAATAAAATACGTGAATCCTTCAAGTGGTACGGGGCATTGTATCCCGAGTGCAAACCATAATACCGTCCATTCGGATTCGGCTATGGAATTTATGTCCGGGTTTCCATCCAATACCACTAGAAAGAACACATATTCCATTCACTCGAAATCACATCACACACTAATTCATAATTCTCATGCGAAGAAAAGTAAGTTACTTGCTTTTCTAAATTACCAATTTACACAACTTAAATTAGATAACATGCTAATTAATTATTCATGCTAGATAGCATAAAACACATTTTCTAAATCATTATTTCATGTGAATAAATTCCAACAACATGCTAATCTAATTATCCATGCTAGATATCACAAAACACATCTCCTAAATCATTATTTCATGTGAACAAATTCCAACAACATGCTAATCTAATTATCCATGCTAGATATCACAAAATACATCTCCTAAATCATTATTTCATGTGAATAAAATAAATTTCATGCCTTTTAATTTACTAATTCATGCGAATAAAATAAATTATTTGCCCCCTCAGGTCTAACCTTCTGTGTCGTCTTTCGGAAGTGTGGTATCTGGCCGTCGGAAGGGCTAAAACTGTGTGACTTCTCCGGTTCGCTGATTCGACATTTTCCTTCGCTATTGCACTGTTTTGCTCGCCGTTTGGTGAATTTTCTGGTGCAGTTTTATGGTAAATACGGGACTGTTCTCGGCAGTTTCGGAGGCAGTTTTGGAAGGGTTTCGGGACAGTTTTTTAGGGGTTGATTTGAGGCAGTTTGGAGGGAGTATATGCGGTTTTGCTGGCAGTGCAGTGAAGGGTATTTTGGCGTTAGCAGTGGGGGATTTAAGGGGGCTGTGTTCGCTAACTTGAGGGGGGCAGTGAGCTGTCGAGTGTAAAGGGTAAAATGAGGCAGATTTGCGTGAAACAAAGGCTATGGGCGTGTTGATCAATTCAGGGGTTGGTGAGTGGTTTGTAATTGAAGCGGTAAGGCAGAATTTGGGGCAGATGCGTGGCTTATGGCTGAGGGGCTTTGTGCGTACAAGAGGCAGGTGGCTTAAGGCAAAGAGGGCAGCTTTGTGTTGATTAAGTGCATGAGTGTGTGCTGGCAGTGTGGCGTGATTGCTGTGAGAATAGATGGCAGTGTGATAATTGCGTGAAGCTGACTAGTGGGGCTTGGAAAATTTGTGGCGTTGATTTGGTAGGGCTAATGGTGTGGCAAAGGTTGATTTTGAGGGCAGGTGGTGTTGATGGCAATATGAGAAAATATATGTGGTTTGCTAGGTGGCGTTAAGGCAATGTGAGAAAGTGTATGTGTGGTGGTAGGTTAAGCGTGAGGGGGAGGCGTGTAACGTGAGGGCTGCATGGGTATTAGGATTTATTGCTTTGTTTTGTTTGTGCCGTGTATGTCTAGGGAGTTGAGTGTTTGAAGGGTTTGTCTTGTTTTTTGATGTGAGAGAGGAGGGGATGAAGAGGGTTTACGTGGCTTTTTTTTTTTTTTTAGCTAGCTCTGAGAGCATGGGTTTATTTTGGTTTTCTTTTTATAATGGAGGGAGTGAGGCCATTAAATGCTATTCGGTGGAGGGTTGGAGGGTTGGAGAGATAATTTATTAGGGAGACAATATTAATGTGAAAAGAGTGGTGTTAATTAATTGGTTTTGTTGAATTAGTTGAGTTGTTCACGTTGGTGGAGGAAATTTGTGGCTTAATTTGTCTTGTTGCGGTTGTTTCTTTACTTTTTTATTTATTGAATTGTTTTGTGTATGTTGATGGGTTGCTTGACTTTATGTGTTTGTGTTTGTTGAATTGTTTATGTTTTGTTTGTGTGATGGGTGTGGTATTGGTTTGACATTTTGTGTTTGGTATTAAATGGTGTAGGGTTGGCTATTAAATGGTGTAGGGAAATGTTATTAAATGGTTTGGAAAAAATGGTAAATGGGGTGGCTTTTGATTAATGAATGTGGGTAAAGCCTTTGGATTTTTGTGTTTGGTTTATGTGTGCATGTGAGGTTTATCAAATTAATTTGTTGTGAAATGTTGGGTTGGGCGTGTGAGTCATTTATGTGGGGGGAGGGCTTTTGTTATTTGTTAATTGGACGTGGGGTATAGGTTATTTAATAATTTGGAAAATGAAGGAAAGACGGATGGATTTGCATGGCTTATGTGAAAGGTGGCAAAAGGTTTAGGGTTTGCATGGAAGTTGAAGGGACACATGCATGAAAAGTTAGAGAGCGAGGATAGGGTTTGGGCGGGGGATGATTTTGAAACGGAAATCCGACGAGCAAACCCGAAACTAAACAATCGAATCAAATCCGACAAAATGTCAATTCTTGACTTTTCATTTCCGACGACCGTTTTCCGCGACTTAAAGGTAGTGCCTCCTTATGAGACTCCTCATCGGGCTGGTATGCAAAAATGCAATGCCTTCAGTTTCGTTTTTGGTTTTTAAACCTTAAACATTTCAGTGTTGAGCAGTGGACTTATGCGCGTTAACGGTCTTAACATATACATGTTATTTTCTGAGTTTCCTGTGCATATAGTCAATCCATTTCTACCAATAATAACCAAATTGCTATTAAAAGAAATAGAATAACCATCATCCATAAGTCTAGAAACAGAAATCAGATTCCTGCGAAAACCAGGAATGAATAACACATCGTTCAAATTTAAATAACTATTATTAATAAAACTTAAACTAGAAACTCCCACTGCTCTTGCTGAAATGGCATCCCCTGTCCCGACTCTCATGGTGTAGTCACCTTCAGCAAGGTCCCTCCATGAATCAAGTAGCTGTAAAGAAGAACAAACATGGTTAGTGGCCCCGGAATCAATAATCCAAGCAGATTTGTCATCCTCCACCAATAGAGATTCAATAATGAGTAAATCATATTTACCTGTTTCCTTTTTCTCCTTTAGCTCAGCAAGGTTTTTAGGACAGTTCCTTTTCCAATGCCCATTCTTGTCGCAATGGAAACATTTTCCTTTGGGCTTGGAATCCTTGGAGCCTTTCTTGTTCTTCTTTTTCATGGATTTACCTTTAGCCTTTCCAGTGCCTTTCTTCTTCTTCTTTTCAGATTTAGAAGATTCGGCAACATTTGCCTCTGCACTGGATTTACGAGGATCCACCAGCATGGACTCGTAATGGGTGAGCTCATTTAGCAGTTGGGTCAAAGTAAAAGTCAACTTGTTCATAACATAGTTGCTCTTAAACTGCAAGAAACTCTTCGGAAGAGTTTCCATGATCATGGTCACCTGGCTACGCTCGTCAATACGAGCTCCATGGGTTTCAGCAGTATTGAGATAAGTCATCATCCTTAAGATATGCTCTCGGACTGATGTCCCATCCTTCATCCTAGCAGTCATCGCTGAGACCATGGCCTTATGGCGTTGACGCTCCGAAGGTTGCCCAAACATGCCCTGCAATGACTCCATCATCTGTGATGCTAGAGCCATAGGTTCATGCTTTGCAGCAAGAACCTCAGACATCCCTGCTAGCAAGTAGCAGCGGGCTTTCTCATTTGCTGCTGATGAGTGGTAAAACTATCACTATTTCCCACTCATTTAACCAAATATTTTGTATAGTTTCTTGAGTTTTGTGAACATTTTGATGTGTTTTGTGTTATTTTGTATATAAATAAATTTTCAGGACATTCTGGAGGTGATTTGAACCAAAACAGTGAAAATTGGATAAAAAGGACATTTCAGTAAATTGTCAGCGTCGCGACGCCAAGACCTTCCGCGTCGCGACGCCTAAAATACGCCGAACAGTGCTAACGTGCGCCGGGTCCACAAATTAGAATCTCAGAAAAGTTGACTTTGCTAACGTGTGCCGTGCCACGTGTCACCATCATAACCGATCTGCTAACGTACGCCTTGCCACGTGTCATCATCCTACGGTGCCGACAATTACTATTTCCACGTGTGCCACATGTCATCCTACGTGTCACCACGTCATCCGGTCAATGAGTCAACACTTCTACGCGTCTTGCCACGTCATCATCCACGTTAGCAGGTCAACCGAGTCAACATGCCACGTCATCATCAGCCAATCACGTCGTGACATGTGTCGCAATCTTACGGTGCCGACAATTGATCTCAGCCGCCTTGCCACGTCATCGCCACATCAGCATAATAATTGAGCTCTTAGCCGCCTCGCCACGTGTCGCCTTATCCTCTTATCCGAATCGCCACGTGTCAAGCCGAGAGCATGCCACGCCTCACTGTTCCAGAGTCGCGACGCTGAAGCCCTTGGCATCGCGACGCCCAAAGCTTACCCGCGCCTATAAATTCAGCTCGAGATTTCAGATTTTGTTGCACCACTTTCTCTCTTCTATTCTATCTAAAGAGATAGTTTCTCTCTCTAGATTCTTTTAGTTTTTAGTTTTTTAATTTTTAATTTTTAGTTTTGTAAATAATTTTAATTACGTTTTGTAATAATAGTAATTTACTTTTTACTTTTTACAGTTTTTACTATTCACTATGAGGAGGTAACTTCTCCAGCTAGGGTGAAAGGTAATTTTTTTACTGTTACTATTTAGATTAATCTCCCTTAAAAATAATATATTCACTGTTTAAAATATTGACTTAAAAAGGATACCGCTATATTGGTCGGTTGGTAAATTAATTTTAATCTGATTTAAACCTGACTAATCAAGGATACCGCCAGATTGGTCGGTTGGTAATTTAATTTTGGTTCCGCCTTTATGGCTGGTTTGTGGACAAATATTACCCAAACTATAAAATAACCCCTTATAAACCGGTGATATTAGAATTCATCACAACCCCAGATAAGTAACACATAACTAGGGCTAGTAAAAACTTAAAAGTAAAAGACATAAATTAAAAGCTGAAAAGTAAAATAAAATAAAATGCTAAGGTAAAAGGAATTACTTTTACTACTACTAATTTAGATATCTCCCATAAAATAATATATAAACTTGTGATAATATTACCAACCGACCAGTCTGGCGATATCCTGATTAAGTCAAATTAAGTCCAACCAGCCATTAAGGCGATAATATTTGTCCATAAACCAGCCATAAATGCGGAACCAAAATTAAATTACCAACCGACCAATCTGGCGGTATCCTTGATTAGTCAGGTTTAAATCAGATTAAAATTAATTTACCAACCGACCAATATAGCGGTATCCTTTTTAAGTCAATATTTTAAACAGTGAATATATTATTTTTAAGGGAGATTAATCTAAATAGTAACAGTAAAAGTAATTCCTTTTACATTAGCATTTTATTTTATTTTACTTTTCAGCTTTTAATTTATGTCTTTACTTTTAAGTTTTTACTAGCCCTAGTTATGTGTTAGTTATCTGGGGTTGTGATGAATTCTAATATCACTGGTTTATAAGGGGTTATTTTATAGTTTGGGTAATTTAAAGGTTTACTTATTAAGTCTTAAGCTTAATGCTTATTGTTGTCTGATCACCAATAAGATTGATGTGGTAAATCTAAAATGAACTAGACATAGGGATTTTAGGTTTCAGCCTTAGACTTAATAGCCCACGATCTTCCTTGAGGATAGATAAACCTTTAATAGATTTCCTTACAGGATAGACATATACCTGTCGGGCGGGGGTAGCCATAATTGGAACTTAAACTTAATGAATCCAGATAATTTGGTTGACATAGACATATGGTTCAATTGGGTTAAACTGGGTATTTGCGTCTGACCATCGATAGAGGCTTTTGCATAATTTAGTGTTCCAGGTTAGTAAACTGATTTATTACACAAACATAAAATAATCACTTCATCTTTTAAAAGATATTAGAACGATTCCAAACCCTAGATCTTTGTGTCTTTTGTTATTTTCCTTAGTATTTTCTTTTGTCTTTTTATTTATTTATTATTTTGCAAAACTACAATCAAGCAATCATTCTCTTATCCCTCAATTAGATATCTGTAAATAAATCAATCAATTAATAACAATAGTAGGATTAAGTCCTCGTGGGATCGATATTTTTATACTACTTGAACGATACGTGCCCTTGTGTTATACGTGTGTGTTTACGCCGGTCAGCTGCGACCCATTTCTGATAGGTATCGCGCACAGCTTGGCCGGTTCATGAGGACGTTCCTCCGTCAGGACAAACTTTAGGTCTTCATAGACCAGGATAGCGTTCATGTTACTTTTCCATTTTACATAATTTTCTCCGGTCAACTTATCATTTGAGAGAATGGAAATAATTGGAGAAACCATTGCTGAAAATAAAATAAACATGCATTTAACATTCATTCATCGCATATTAAAATCATCAAAGAATTTTGGCATAAAATTAAACATGATGCATGAACCATGAATAATGAATAAGAAACCTAAAAGAATTACTATGCCACGGAGATCTATCATCCCACAAGTAAGTGCCGCCGTAGGGTAGGTCAAGTACTCGCATGATAGATTGAGACAATCTCAGCTGTTTTAATATATGCGGGAATAACTCTTATTCTTATATTAAACAACTACCGTTTTTTTTTATCAAGGAGTTTCATTAACAGTTAATAACTCTTTTGTGAGTGTAACCCGCCGTTTCGGGATTCTTTGACTTAACAAGTGAAGTGCCGCCGTAGGGTAGGTCAGTTCACAAGATACATCTAGGATCCCTATCCTTTCGGAACCCAAACTTGATATTGACCCAAAATGGACACCATCCGTAGGGGGACGAAAACAAAGCCGTCTCGAGGCGCCTTTTGAATCTCACGTTTTTGGATTAACAACGGAGATCGCGGGATGTACTGTCGTATATCCCTTTCCCACTCACTATTTTAAACTTAAGGTTTCTATCTAAAATATCTAATATTTTATCCTAACTAGTGTGGATAAACTTATGGCGGCTAAAGCATAATTTATTTACACTAGTTCGTCATAAGTGAGCTAATCAATTTTAACTATTAAAATTGTGTCACTAATATCCTATTAGTCTCTACTAACCGTTTTACTCTATTAAACTAATTTAATTAGAGTGGTATAAGTGAGCTACAATATTTTAACCCTTAAAATACTAGGCACTTAAAAGTCTAAAAACATGGAATTCTAAATGGTCAAAATTTTAATTAAACATTTTAATAAATCTTAGTGCGTTATAAAATTCAATGGTACGTGGAATTGTATCCCGAGTGCAGACCACATATCCGTCCATACGGAATCGGCTATGGAATTTATATCCGGGTTTCCATCCTATATACCAATGGAATTTATTATGCACCAATTAAGTCCAATATATTAGAATTCAAGTTTTAGACACTTATTCCCATTAATCTAATTAATGATTTCAATGCATATCATTTTCTAACTTAAACATTTTAAATTACATAAAATCATAATTTTATGTCTATAATGATAATGCATCTATGACATGTTATGGCAAGTAAAATGCACGAGTGGGCACCCTAGGCTATAGACATGTTATTCAAACAATTCGAAATAAACATACATATAACATAAAAAATTATTTTGCATTGACCGGGCTCTTATTTTTTCTATACTAATCTAATTAGTACAAAAGATTCACCAAGGCATTCCTTGGCCTTCAAATCCCGCTCCAAAGTGGTGTTGGCTCTCTTTGCGACTTCGGTGCTCCAAATTACAAAGAATTGAAACTTTACATTCAAAATTAAAATTACAACAAATATAAACAATGGCCTTATGGCCTTACATCCCAAAACCAAAACCAACTACAAAAATAAGAGCCAGAAAAATTTACGACCAATGAAAAATCCATTCATCACATGAAAAAACAAAACCATTCATCACATGAATATCACAATGTGCCCACTCATCTAAACATGCATATCATTTTATAACTCATATAAACATATTAAAACAGAAACTTTAAATGAAAAAATGAAGGGTTAAGAGCACTTTTCAACCTCGCTCTTGATGCCAATTGTAGGAAACGCTTTCCCTCGCGCAGCGGAAGCGATTAGGCTCACGGATCGAACTTGAAATTTTTTTCTGCTCTTCCCTTTGCTTGGCCGAACCACACCAGTGGATTCACTGATGTTTTGGACAAAATCTCAGCTCCGAAGTAGCCCCGAAACAGTCCCCGAACAGCCCTTGAACTGCAGTGAAATAACGGACTGTTTTGGACACGTTATGGGCGCGAACTGCACCCAGTTTCAGGTCTGATTTGCGCCACTCACTGCTCAATTTCAGATCTGATTTTTCTCCAAAAATCAATCCTAACACAGCCCTAAAATTATCCTAAAGTGTTTCCCAAAATCCCGAATGAAAACCAAACAAAACGGAGCTCCCTGAGAACTTGTATCTGCGCAAATTGCAGGGATTCCAGGGGCTGGTTGCCATGACTTGTGTTAAGTATTTGGGGATGTTTTTCAACATCACGAGGTCTTCCGAACTATGTCTCGACACTAACGGAGGGTAGTGTGGGCTACACTCACAAATTAATCTCTAAACGGTTTAGAGAATAATCACACACACCGAAAAGAATTCTCAACTCTTGAGAGCTTGGAGAATGAGATGGAGGCTAGGGTTTCTATTGACTTGTGTATTAAAAATAAATCATAATTTATCTTTTATACTTATGGTTAATTTGTTTCATAAAACAAATCAACAACTAGTCTCCCAATCTCTATGGAATTCGGCCAAGGGGTATATGATTCCTTGTTTGATTTTTGCTTCCAAAAATAAACAAATCCTACTCCCATTTGGACTCTTAATTTTCGGCCATGGTAGGGTAATAAGGATTTGATTTTTGTTTCTTAAACAAACAAATCCTATTCCTAATAAAAGACTAGGAATTTCGGCCAAGGAGGGGTTTTAATTAGGATTTGATTTTTGTTTCCCAAACAAACAAATCCTATTCCTTATCCAATATGGAATCATACCTTGGTAATAATTCTTAGCCTTATTAAATTATATCATATATAATTTAATATTCTAATTTAATAATTATCATATATAATTATTAATACTTTATATTAACTTTTAATATAAAGTCTCATGTGTGATATAATTATTATTAATCATATTAATAATATTTATTCCTTTTGTGAGTATATAATTGGACCATCCAATTATATTAGCTCCGCTATAGTAAATCGAGCTAGCACGGGGACCAAGTGGACCTACGATTCTGAGCTCCAATAATCTCGAAATATTAATTAAGCTCTTAATTAAATATTGCTCTTAATTAAATATTCTGAATTATTAACTCCGGGTTATTCCACTAAAAACCCGAAGTTGCACTCTCGTTGCCATAGATGAAATATTAAGCTGAACCAAGTCGGTGTCCACCGATATAGTCATTGCATACGAATTGATCCTTCACGAATATCTCGTAATTAGAGCCGGGTCATAATGTCCGTTATACCCTTCTAATTATTTTTACCTTAAGTACCATTGATTCTCTAAGGAACGATTTATTCACAACTGTTTTGAATATTAATCTTTCTATTCGTAATAGAAAAACTTGAGCGCTCAAACCGTTCAAGTACCGAATCAACCCTTAAGAGAGATACTCATCTACTTCTCGTAAGAAGGAGTGAATTCCATGTCTATGTAAAACGTTCCCAGCTACATAACAAACTATGCCCCCAAAGTACGTAGTTATTGGTTGGGATTGCAACACCAACCTCACCTTTGTAAATCAAAGGACACAACCCGTTATGCAGGAGTTCGTAGTATACTTAGGATTAAGATCAATCCATATATGACCATCAAGTAGATCGAAATGACTTTCTTTGTTTAACGGATATTATAAGAATGTCATTTCTATCTAGGCCCAGTCCTATATGATCACATCATATAAGGTGCCTCCATTCTCATGTCTCTACATGGATGATCCGGATTAAGATCGTCATCTAAATATAGAATGGACCGCAGCTATAGATAAACCACAAACAAAGTACTCGGTTTGTTTGCTCTCTATGGACTATTTAAGATTACTAACTTCAGTCTTAAATCCTCTGGTGCATGACGTTCATACACCAAGTCTGAAGGTACATAAGTAATCTACGGTATTTATGAAGATATATAATATGCGATATTGAACAAACAATTAGATAAATGAATAATGCATCCTTTTATTTCTAAACACATGAAGCCGTTTACATCACATGTAGCTCTAGGGCATACATCCCAACAAAGACCTTTGTCAATTGGGGATGTGTTTGAATCATGAAAGCTTTGTTCCATATCGGTGTCTTGTCCAAGTTGTGATTTGTTGGCCAAAGTCAAGATCACTTCTTGTCCATCGACATTCATTACGAAGCTTTCCAAGGTCAATGGGTCCCGCTTAACTGGAATCATTAAGCTTGTTGTGCCAAAGCCAAGGCTTAGTTGATTCAGAGGAAAAGGTTAGGAAAATATATTGGATATATTGGCATATATATTGTATATATGTTTTGGACTTGGAGGTCCACCTACCGGATCTAGGAATTGGATGAGATCCAATTGATCTTCGAGATCTACCTAGTTAAATATCATACAGCTTGTTGGCCAAAGTCAAGGTTGTGTGTTATTTAATGGGATCCTAGCCTATTAGGAAACTAGGTTTCCCGAGTACTCCACAGAGGGTTAGAGGCTCGCCGAAAATTAGTGGGAGGCTAGTATTGAATTTGCAATTTCGTTCAAATACTTAGCTTTACATGCTTTCAAAATTATTTCGTCAAAATTATTTTATTAGTTGGACTAATATTGTGTTATTTTTCTTGTAACAGTTAGACTGTACCCTTACATTGTTAATTGGATAGTTAGACTATTGCAATTAAAATGACTGGAAAGAACAGTGTCCGGGACATCATCATGGGCGATAATGTCTTTAACGGGACTAACTTTTCTGATTGGGATATGAATCTAAGGATAGTCTTTGGATCCGAGAGGCTGCTATATACTATAGAGAGACCTCTTGGGCCTAAGCCAAGATCTGATCAGTTACTCGAGCTAGAGCTTTGGAAGACTCATAGCGATGACAATGCAACTGCTTAATCTATTATGCTTGCTGCTATGACTCAGCAATTCCGTCGACAGAACAAGGGATTGGATCCCTATACCATGTTGGCGAAGTTGAATGATCTACACCGATCTAATCTTAGATCGCAAAGATATGAGTTACAGAAGAAGCTCTTCCGCGCTCGGATGTCGGAGGGTACATCTATTGAACATCATGTGATACAGATGATTACCGATATCGAGCAGCTTAGACAAATGCGGATTGTCTTTGAGATAGAGACCTCTATAGATTTGATCTTGCAGTCTCTCCCCGACACTTGGAGTGGGTTCATCATGAACTACAATATGATGAACCAAGAGCAGACTCTTGGAGAGCTGATTTCCACGCTGCGATAGGCAGAAAAGGAACTTCTTAAGGGCAAGAAGCACAAGGTGCACTTCGCTTCTACATCTCGAACTCCGAGGGCTGGGCCCAAGGCGACTGGAGGTGTCAAGAAGATGAAGAAGAAGAAAGGCAAAGGAAAAACGTCAAAGGCTTATGGGAAGCCTAAGGACAAGTCTCAGGATATATGCCTCCAGTACGGGAAGTGGGGTCACTGGAAGCGTGACTGCCGCGAGTACAAGGCGCTCCAGAAGGAGATAAAGGCGGGCACGGCACCGGCCTCAGGTATGTTTGTTATATAAATAAACATGAATACTTCTAGTTTTAAAAATTGGATTTTTGATTCTGGTTATGGTACTCACATTTGTACTGATGTGCAGGATCTGCGGATTAGCAGGAGACTGGCTTCAGGAGAGATTGACCTCCGTGTTGGAAATGGGACACCAGTCGTCGTTTTGGCCGTTGGCACTTTTGTTTTAGAACTGCCCTCGGGGCATGTACTTGAACTTACAGACTGTTATTATGTACCTAATTTGACTAGGAATATTATTTCTGTATCTATGTTAGCCCAATGTGGGTACACTTTTGTATTTAGAAACACTGGGTGTTTTATGTATAAAAATGATATAGAAATTTGCACTGCTGTTGTAAATAATGGTCTTTATATTTTGAATATAAACCAATCTCAAAATGTAACAAACAAAAGGCTTAAAGTAAGTCATAAAGTTGAAACTTATATGTGGCATTGTCGTCTGGGACACATAAACAAGACTCGTATATCTACACTTTCAAAGAGTGGGTACTTGGACGGATTTGATCCAAATTCATATGACGTCTGTGAATCTTGCTTATTAGGCAAAATGCCTAAATCACCTTTTAGCGGTAAAGATGTACGTGCCACCGAACTGTTAGCCCTTGTTCATAGTGAAGTTTGTGGGCCCATGTCTAGCCAGGCTAGAGGTGGATATGAATACTTCGTAACCTTTACGGATGATGCATCACGTTATGGTTATGTTTATCTTATGAGACACAAGTCGGAAACTTTTGAGAAATTCAAAGAGTTTCGACACGAAGTTGAAAAACAGACCGGTAAAAGTATTAAGACATTGCGGTCGGACCGTGGTGGCGAATACTTGACCAATGAGTTTCTTGACTACTTGAAAGAATATGGTATTCTTTCACAGTGGACTCCTCCCGGAACACCGCAATTAAACGGTGTGTCCGAACGGAGAAACCGAACCTGTTAGACATGGTAAGGTCTATGATGAGTCGCACTGAGCTACCTATTTCCTTCTGGGGATATGCATTAAACAGTGCAATACTTATTTTGAATAAGGTTCCGTCAAAGTCTATTCAACAGACACCATATGAGATATGGACAGAAAAGAAACTGGGTTTCTCATTCCTGAAGATTTGGGGTTACTGGGCATACGTCAAACGTTTGGAAGGTACCAAACTAGAACCCAAATCGGATAAATGCCTATTTGTAGGATATCCTAGGGAAACCAAAGGATATTACTTCTATCACCCATGAGAGAACAAAATTTTTCTTGCTCTACATGTGGTTTTCCTTGAGAAGGAATTCCTAAATGCAGTGATAAGTGGGAGGAAAGTAGAACTCGATGAAAATCGGAGTGATACTGTTCCTAGCATAGAATCCTCAACGAAACTTGAACAGTTCATCAGGGATGAAGCTGTACCACAATCTTCGAATACACAAGGACCACATAGGTCGGGGAGAGTCAGAAAACAACCTGAGAGGTAAGGGTTTCTGATCTCACCTAATGTAGATATCAATCTCATTGAGGAAGATGAGCTGGCTATGTTTAAGGAAGCGATACAAGGTATCCACTCCGGTTTATGGCAAGATGCCATGAATTTCGAAATGGATTCCATGTATACCAACCAAGTTTGGACACTGGTTTATGCACCAGAAGGCGTAAAGCCTATTGGTTGCAAATGGATCTTCAAGAAGAATACCGACATGGATGGCAATGTACAAATGTAAAAAGCTCGGCTTGTAGCGAAGGGGTATCGTCAACGACATGGTGTCGATTACGAAGAAACTTTCTCATCCGTTGCCATGATTAAATCCATTCGGATAATGCTTGCTATTGCTGCATATTTCGATTACGTGATATGGAAGATAGACGTCAAAACCGCTTTCCTTAACGAAAACCTGTTGGAGGATGTTTATATGCAACAGCCTGACGGTTTTGTCGTGCCTAAACATGCAAACAAGGTTTGCAAGTTAAATCGGTCCATTTATGGACTGAAGCAAGCGTCGCGTTCTTGGAACCAACGTTTTGATGAGATCATAAAAGAATATGATTTCGTTCAAAACGAAGATGATCCTTGTGTATACAAGAAGGTTAGTGGGAGCGTACTGACTTTCATTGTCCTTTATGTTGACGATGTATTGCTTATGGGCAATGACATTCCCATGTTAACATCGGTGAAAGCTTGGCTTTCATTAAAATTCTCCATGAAAGATCTGGGAGAAGCAGCCTTTATTCTGGGAATAAAGATCTACCGGGATAGATCTAGAAAGCTCATTGGACTCTCCCAGAGCACGTACATTGACAAAGTGTTGAAGAGATTCAACATGGATCAGTCCAAGAGAGGACTGTTACCAGTGTCACATGGCGTCACTCTATCTAAGGACATGCATCTTAAAACTCAAGATGAGAGAGACAACATGAGTCGAATACCTTTCACCTCGGCAGTCGGATCGATCATGTATGCCATAATATATACGCGACCGGATGTCTCATATGCTTTAAGCATGTGTAGTCGCTATCAGGCCGATCCAGGTGAAGGTCACTAGATAGCGGTTAAGAATATCCTTAAGTATCTTAGATGAACTAATGATGCTTTCTTAATCTATGGAGATGGAGAACTTGAGGTAACCGGGTATACCGATGCAAGTTTCCAAATGGATAAAGATGACTGTAAGTCGCAATCTGGGTACGTGTCTTGTTTGAATAACGGAACAGTAAGCGGGAAATCATCCAAGCAAGAGACTGTTGCCAATTCAACAACATAAGCGGAGTATATCGCTGCAGCTGTAGCAGCAAAGGAGGCAGTTTGGATCCGAAAATTCCTAATTGGATTAGGAGTAGTTCCATTAGCAGCTGAGCCCGTTCCATTGTATTGTGACAATAACGGGGCTATAGCGCAGGCTAAAAAATCGCAGTCTCATCAATGATCCAAGCATGTTCTTCGACGTTTCCATCTGATTCGTGAGATCATACATCGTGGCGATGTGAAGATCGAGAAGGTCGCATCAGATGACAACATTGCAGATCCGCTGACGAAAGCCATTCTTCAGCAAAATTTGAGCGACATGTACATAGTTCAGGTGTTAGATGCTTGAGTGACTGGCTATAGTCCAAGTGGGAGATTGTTGTACAATTATGACCCATAGTGTCACTATTTGTAAAAGACATTGTGTTTTTGTACAAATTAATTATGTAGCAAAGAAAATTGCCTTTTATCATTTCGTAATTAGATTACTTAAATGTGTGAATGATGAAAGTCCTTATGATTAGTTCCAGATTGAGATGATATGAGACAGTATCAATCCACGACGGTTTAATCATTAAATATCCATAGTCGTAGTATTATCGAGACTGGACATCGATAATGCGGAATAGACTAGTATCGCACTTGTGCGTGTTATGAAAGCGTAACAGTATAGTTCTCATATATTTACGTATTGGATACTTATGCAAGTGTGGTAGGAGGTTGTGTTTTACCGATGGTACGGAAAATAGCTTTGCTCTGGATAGACCCATCAGAGTCCCATTGGTAGTATGACTATGTGTCTATGGGAGTCCGCACCAGGGTAGGTGTATTTGGTCTTAACCAGAGACTTGCATCGCTAGTACTTGCGACAATCAATACGCTTTGGTTTTGGTCATCCAGGACTTTAACAGGTTCTGTGTACGCCTCTTCTGCGTTTATTGAGAATCGTAGTGTATTGGATGTGATGTCAAGACGAAAGTATCACTTCAGTCATATGGAGATGATGGTCACACAGAGATACCGAACTGGTTCTCTAAAAGGTTTCCACCATCGGGATAATATGACTAGGTCATGATTATCCGATAATAAAGAGAATAGTTGCTAGTGATCCGATATATGCTTCGTACGGGGCAGACACTATTCCAGTCCCAGGCCTTGCATGTGACATCCGATACTGGATCGATATACGCAATACTACGTATACTACGCCTAACATAGATTATATATTCCATTAAGAATATTTCTGGAGAATTGGGTAGGCATGGCGCTTTGCTAGAAGCCAACATTGTCTCGTAAATCGGTAAAACGTAGTACGAGGTTCGTACGTGTTCGGATAGTCAGACAACCAGATTTACTGCCAACATATCCAGGGATCTCTTGGGTCGCTTCCCAAAGATTCACCGATGACGTATGATTCGAACTTTATTAATCTGGGATTAATAGCGGAGAGACTTTATCTGGGATAAAATACTATTTGAAGAGAGAGAAACGATTAATTTGGAATTAATCAATAAAATAATATATTCGATATATTATACGAAATTAGATTTCGACGCGGAATTAAAATTAGATTTTAATTCGGGCTAACGAATTGATTTAGAATTAATTCGCAAGCGACGTGAATAGTAATTTTGCTAGGCATGATTATTTAATTAAATTTGATTTAATTACGACGCAACGGAAAATTTGTTAATTCGGAATTAACGAAACGGAGCCCGGAATGTGTTTGCGAGGCCACTTCGATTTCGAATCAAGTGCGGCCCACAAGTCACATCGCGAGTCACATCACTTGTCACTTTAGTGATAGATGTCAAGTCATCTTTTTGGTGAGTGACATGCAGTCACTATTCATGATAGAAGTTGGTGTGGGCATTTATTGAAATTTTGGAGCCAAAACTTTGTTGACTTTTGGAAAGGATATACAAACTTTTGGTAAAGGAATTTTAAGTAATGTTTTTAAAAATAAAATTGAAAACTAAAGAAAAACTCTCTCGCCCAAAATCTTAGCCATTGCCGTGACTCTCCAAAGAAGAAAGGAAGATTGTTTTTCTTTCATCTTTTGGTAGCACAAACAAGGATCCATTTAAAGCTTGGAGCTTGTTCAACATCATCAACAAAATCCACCTTGGCCGAGAGCATCAAGCAAAGGAAAAGTTTTTGTTGATCATCACATCCAAAGCCGTTCAATGTAAGTGTGTTTCCGCCACTCTTCTTTGCGTATTCATTCTATTTCTATGCTTAATATGATATTGGGATTAACCTAGAAACCCAACATGGACCGATTACTGAATGACTCACAGATGATTCCAAATAGTTGGAAGTATACACCACATTAATAGGAATCTCCTCGAGTCGAGTAGCATATGTGATCATTTGACTATAAGATAAAATTGATTTTATGTAACATCCTCCAAACTTTGATGCCATATGTAAGAAACCTTTCATGGTCTGGCCTCTAGATGTTCATCGGGTGTGGACCGATGCACTCGTTAATCAAGCACGAATTAAGATAAGATATGTCGGCCCCGTATGTGTACCATAAAGGGTTTAGGTATCCATGTAAGTAATTCATTATTCTTAAGACTTTGTACAAAATGATCACCTAGGGTGGATCACATCAGTTGTAAAGAATTGTGGACATGTCAACATGAGATATGTGCCTCTGAAACTTGACGGTGTATTAATGTTTCTTAGGCACAAATCAGATAACCTAGGATAGAGGGATTGCTAAACATATGTGATGACCTCGACTTGTGTAGTTCAGAAAGGTCATTCGTGTTCTTCGTGAATTCGAAGTTGACCGAATTGCATACATATTAGGTAGGCTTGTATGACGAACGTGTATGAGTTAAAGGTCATCAGTGGTTAGATTAGTATTTTGGAAATGTTAATTAATGGTTAATCATTGTTTAACACTTTAATAATGAATTTTAAAATTTGGAATATTAAAGTTTAATTAATTGGAGAGTCCCAATATGAAGTGTACTCGTTGAGCACTTGGGTAGCCGATTAATTTTGATAAAAGATAATATTCGATATTATAATTATGAACTAAGATAATCAAGTGTTATTGGATAACATTGATTATTTACTTTGACCTAGTTGGATTAATTGGATTAATTCAATAATTACACAAGGGTTTAATTATAAATTCATAAATATATTTACCATTTGAGGATATTTTGGTAATTGCAAATATGTAATTATAGGTGTTTTTTGCTTGATTTAATTGGATTAAATCAAAGTGGCAAACATTGAACTAATCCATTTTCTAATCTTTGTATTGATTTAATTGGATTAATTAAAGTGGTAGACAAAGGTGATTAGTCACACCTAATTATACATATTTGGACAAATTTGATTAAGTCCACATAAAAGTTGATTAGAACTTTTATTAATTAAAAATTGTCTAAGTTTTGCTATAAATAGCAAGCTTAATGAATGATTTAATTAAGCTGGAGAAAGCTAAATACAAGCAATTCTTGGAGAAATTAGCTTAAGTTAGAGAAATGTTTAGAGAATCTTTGTGAAGTCTCTACAACATTTCATCTAGGGGAAATCAAGATTTGATCTTAGAGTGAAGCTTGTTAGCATTGGAATCAAGATTAGATCTTGGAGGCAAGCATGGAAACCTTAGAAATTCTCCAACCATTTCAACAAAAGAGATGGAGATTTGATCTTTGTATCAAGCTTACTAGATAATGTTTGATCTTATCCTAAGCTATGTTCTTTATTAGTGAGTTTACATAGCTTAAAGTTGAAATAAGACTAATAAATTATGTTAGGAAGCATTGAAAGTATAAACATAATATTCTTGTTAATTAGGTCAAAGATGTTCATGTTATACATGAAATAATTAATGAGAGTTTGGAACTCTAGATTAAAGCTTAGAGCTATGGCTACAATTCTAGAATCACTTGACCACCTTTGGGCGAACTAGAATTATTCATGAGTCATTTCATAGTGGGATTCTAAATTGGTTTGTGTTTTGATTCAAACAAATGCATATAAGTATTTAGAATACATGTATGCTAATAGTATAACATTTTTTTATGGTGGTTATGATGTTAAAATTGGATTTTAGGTTTATTTGAAGTATTAGGAGAAAATTAGAAGTGTTTAGTATTGGTTTGAAGTAGAAAAATTCTCACTGCCTAGGCAGCGTCGCAACTTTGAATCCCCCGCGTCGTGACATCGAGCATCAGACCTAGGAGCGTTGTGACGCACACCTTTCCACGTCGCGATTCCTAGACGTTCATCTCTCGCAGTTGCTCTCACACTTTGGAGCGTCTTGACGCCCAATCTCCCGTGTCGCGACGCTCAGAGCTGATACATACTGAAATTTCATTTTCTCCGTTTTGGAGTTTTTGGACTCCGTTTTGGTCCCCATTTAGTCCCACGGAATGTAGTTTTACATAAAATATTTTAAAATACACCCATATTAGATATCCATGGGTTAGACCTACTTTCCCTGTGTGGGGCACTGACTAGGGGTTCCACATCTGCCCCAACAGATATGTCTACGATTCTTTATAACTAATCAGAACATTTTTTCTAATGTATATGCGATCAGTCCTAGATGATCGGATTTGGGAAATGTCTTAAGAATCGAGACTTATAAAAAACCTCTTATGATACACATTCAGGTCGATAGATCATATCTTGATACGCACTGATTAATGAGTGCATCGGTCTACATCCAATGGACATCTAACGATAATACCATGAAAGGACTCTGACATACATTCCATCGAAGTGTGGAGGATCACAGACAAAACCAATGATATCATAAAGTTAAAGGATCATATATGCTACTCGACTAGATGATATTCCTATTAACGGTGACATGTACTACCAACTACTAAGAATCATCTGTGAGTCATTCAGTATTCGCTCAACGAATGCCCACATGTGTATACGAGTTTTCATTGCTCATGGTCCATTGGGTTAGACTATTGGAACTCCAATTCTAATACAAGTGTTAGTCTTTTAAGTTATAGGAATTCGACCGTATTCCAAAACCAACAATTAGGAACACACACACACACACACACACACACACTTTAAGAATAGTTTATAATAGTAATACTATCCCAATGTCGGACCACACCCAGTGTTTACTATAACTACATGACTATTATAAGGTAGGTGTCATTCTCAATATATATATATATATATATATATATTAAACCAATATGCAATAAGAGATAATGACACACTAATATTTACCATTAATAAATTTAAAATGAAAAAGTAGTTATTTTATAAATAAATAATAAAATATAATATACAATATATTATTCGGTTTGGCGCTCAAAGCACCAACTCTAACAAACTCCCACTTGCTTAGTACAAATCCAGATGGTATCGAAGACCCATTTCATCCATATGCTTATCGAATAACTTTGGAGGTAAGGTTTTAGTAAGTGGGTCTGCTATGTTGTCTTATCCTTGAACCTTTAAGACTATTATGTCTTTTCGTTTGAAAATTGCTCTAATCACATGATATTTCCTTTCCACGTGTTTAGATTTGGAATGCGTTCTCGGTTTTTTAGCCTGCACAATAGCTCCGCTATTATCACATTAATGTGGGATCAGATCTGAAACATTAGGTACAATGCATGGTTTTGTGATAAAATTTCTAATCCAAACAGCTTCAGAAGCCACTATAAATTCCGCCTCAGTGGTGGAATCAACTGTAGAGCCTTATTTTGAACATCACCTACTAACTACATCGCCATTAAGGGTAAATATGTATATGGATGTAGATTTTCTATCATCTGGATCTTCTTGGAAATCAGAGTCTGTATAAACCTTAAGTTGCAGCTCATCTTCTCCATAAGTTAGAAACTTATCCTTAATACCCTTAAGGTATTTCAGGATATGTTTCACGGCTGCCTAATGCTAATTACCTGGATTAGATTGATATATGTTACTCACACTAACGCCAAAACTAATGTCGGGTCTTGTACATAACATAATATACATAATACTTCCTATACAAGAAACATATGGCAAGTTAGATATTCTAACTCTTTCTTTCTTATTTTGAGATGCCATTTTCTTCGAAAGATGTATGCCATATCGAAATGATATATTTACTGCATTGCAGTTCATAAAATCATACATTTCTAATATTTTATCTATGTACGTGGATTGTGACAACCCTATAAGCTACATTTATCTATCCCAGTAGAGCCTTATACCCATTATATAGGAAGCTTCACCCATGTCTTTCATGGAAAAGTTCTTTCAAAGGTAGGTTTTTATACTTTGCATTAATCATATATCAGTCATAATGATAAGGATATTGTCTACATACAGAACAAAGAATACTTTCGTGCTCCCGCTAACATTCTTATAAACACACGATTCTTCCTCATTCTTGATGAATCCAGATAATCTAATTATCTCATCAAAATGATGATTCCAGTTTCGGGATGCTTGTTTAAGTTCATAAATGGACTTCTTGAGCTTACAAACCATGTTTGAAGTCTTACTGGATATGAAACCCTCTACTTGTTCCATATAGATATCCTCCTCGAGGAATCTATTTAAGAACACAGTTTTCACATCCATATGCCATATCTTATAATGGTGATATGCAACATTGGCTAAAAGTATCCTAATGGATTTTAGCATGGCGACTGGTAAAAATTTTTTCCTCATAGTCATTCCCGGGATGTAATCTTTTGCTACCAATCGACCCTTAAAGGTTTCCACATTTCCATTAGGTCCATGCTTCCTTTTATAAACCCATTTACAGCCAATAGATTTAATTCCTTCAGGAAGCTCAACCAAGTCTCATACTTGATTGTCATTCTTATAGTCTATTTTAGATTTCATGGCTTCTTGCCATTTTCCCGAATCGATATCCAATATCGACTCTTTATATGTGGTCGGATTCGTCTCCTCTAAGAGGAGAACATCGAGGTTCGCATCATATATCAAAAATAGCTTTATGAAGGCCTCAACGCTCTATCCGACCTACATAGAATTTGTGTCAAAAATCCTTCACCTAGTTGGATCTCTGGTTCCATCTCAGGTTCATCTAACTTAAAATCAAACTCATCAAATTCAATCTTTCTACAATTCCCATTTTCTTTCAAAATTCCTTATCAAGAAATGTGGCATATTGAGCAAACAATATATTTCATTGATCAGAATCGTAGAATTGATATCCCAAAGAATTTTCAGGATATCCAATAAACCTGAATTTATACCCCACTGGATGCTAGTTTATCCCGCTTTGCGACTCTAAAGTACTTAGGACAATCCCAAATCTTCAAATATTTAAGACTTGGACCGTACCATATCTGATATGGAGTCCTAGAAATAGCAGTAATTAAAGTATAACCCCAAATGTAATATGGAAGATCTTCATATCTCATCATAGATGGCACTATATCCAATATAGTACGATTTTTCACTCAGACACACCATTGTGTTGAGGAGTTCCTGGTAGGCTATATTGGGCGAGAATCTGATTCTCCCTTATATAAAATCTGAAATCTTCGCTCATGTTTTCACCACCTCAATCTAATCGAAGGTATTCGATGAATTTTATGGTTTATTTTTCAACTTCATTTCAAAATATTTTGAGCTTATCAAATGGTTCCAATTTATGTCTCTTCAAATAGACATAACCGAACCGTGACTTATCATACATGAAAGTCACGAAATATGTGTTGGGGCAGATGTGGAACCCCTAGGGTCTAATTGGTGCCTCGTACAGCGAAAGTGGGTCTAACCCGTGGATATCTAGCAATGGTGTATTTTTAAAATATTTTAATGAAATACCATATTCTATTATGAGTGTTTAGAGAAAAACCGGGGTCCAAAAAAATCAAAACGGGACAAAACTAGAAAAATGCTCGTCGGGGAGTAACAGGCTGCTTGCGCAGCCAACAAGTTACTGCCTGCAATGCAGCACGCATAAAGCAGTGCAGTGTGCTGCTGTTTTCTAATATATTTTTTTTAATTTTAAAAGACCCTTAAACACATTTTAAAATCACCTAAAATAATTTTAATTTCAAAACCAACCACAACACATGTTATATAACAAACATATATTTTATATTATATATATATATATATATATGCATTTCTTTAAATCAAATTACAAACCAAAATAGAATCCCACAATGAATTGACTCATGAACAATTTTAGGTCATCCAAAGATGGTCATGTGATTCTAGAATAGTAGTCTTAGTTCCAAGTTATTATCTAGAGTTTCAAACTCTAATTTTATGTCTGTCTAACATAAATATTTTGACCCAATTATAAGCATATTGTGTTTATACTTTCCAACGCATCTTAACATAATTAATTAGCCTAATTTCAACATCAAGCTATTTTATTATTTATCTAATACATAATTCATCACTATATGTCTCACTAATGAAAATTCATCACTATACATAATTCATAACTTTTGGAGAAGATCAAACTTACCTAGCAAGCAAGATACAAAGATCCAATCTCCTTCTCCTTGTCGAAATGGTTGGAAAACTTTCAAAGTTTAGCAAGCTTGACTCCAAGATCCAATTTTGATTCCAATGCTAGCAAGCTTCACTCCAATAGCCAATCTTGATTTATCCTAGTTGAAATGTTGTAGAGATCTTTCAAAGCTTCTCTAAACACTTCTCTAATTTCTCTAATTCTTGCTTTTATTTAGCTTTCTTAAGCTTGATTAAAACCTTTGCTAAAACTTGCTATTTATAGCAAAACTTAGGCAATTTTTAATTAATAAAAGTTCTCATCAACTTTTATGTGGGCTTAATCTAATGTGTCCAAATATGTATAATTAGGTGTGACTAATCATATTTGTTTACCACTTTGATTTAATCCAATTAAATCAAAATAAAGTTTAATTAATGGATTAGTTAAATGTCTATCACTTTGATTTAATCCAATTAAAAGAAGCCAAATATACCTATAATTACATATTTGCAATTACCAAAATATCCTCAAATGGATTAGTTAAATGTCTATCACTTTGATCCAACCAATTTTTTCCTAAACCCAACTTTGTACAACAAAGCCCAATAAGCCCAATTACAACACAAAAGCCCAAATCCAATTTTAAGGCCCAATTATAATTAAATCACAAAAACCCAATTTCACAATTTAATTACATAAAGTGCATTACACAATTAATTACCCAATTAACATTTCTAAAACATTAATTAACATAACTAATCATGCTCATTTTCATCATCAACTGTCCAACACATTTTGATTAAAATCAAACCCAATTTACATGCTACCAAAGTCTCGGCCAAGGAGGGGATTTTATATCCGATTTGGTTTCAATCCAATTAATCCCACAATCGACATTAAATCAACATCCTAATTGATTCTAACTCATCCAATGAATTAAAAAATCAAAATCACAAAGAACACAATAGGGCATAACTTTCGGACACCACAAAGAATTTGGGGAAAATGTTCCAAACATTATTTCTTCAAATTGATCCAATCAATCATCATATAAAACACATTCAAGCATACTTAATCATCCAATTTCATAATTCATGCTCAAAATCAATTTTACCCAAATTTTAAGCCCTAAACATTTCATGCTCAAACCTTGCTCTAGATGCCATTGTTGGTTTCTATTAAGGTCCCAAGATCAATAATAAGCATGAATCAAGTGCGAATACACATCGAAGAAGTTGTGGAATACGCACATCGATCGGTTGAGCGATACAGAGGCAACGAAACTCAAAATTCTGCTCCTAGACAGTCACGGCAGTGAGCTGTGCAAGCTCACTGGTTTGGCCTCCATTTTGGTCCTTCGTCAAGCTCCAAGCTTCGTCGAATGGTTCCCGGCTCATGGGTGGACTTCCCTATCACCTTCGCATGTCTCGTAGTGTGCTAGCACTTACGATTTTTTCCATAAAAATCCAACTCTAAGCTTCTCTCACTGCTCGGTTTTGGAACAAAACCAGTGAGCTGTTTTAAACCCCTTGGGCATGATATGAGAGAGATGAGAGGAAGAGAGAATTCAATTTGTTGGTTCCAAATTTGTGTATTAAATACACATATTTGAATTTCAAATGCATTTCACTTGAATTTGGCTTTTAAAAGTAAAACCATTAAAGCCCCAACAACTCACATCACTCAATCCATCAAGTTGTCAAGTCACATCACTCAAAGTGACTTGTGATTTGACGCTTGATGCGACTAGTGATTTGACGTGCCGCACTCGAATTCGAAATTCGAATGCGCTCGCAAATAATCTCGGGCTCGGGTTCGCTAATTCCAAATTAACGAATTTTCCGTTGCGTCGTAATTAAATGATTACGCCTAGCGAAGTCACTATTCACGTCGCTAACAAATTAATTCTAAACTAATTCGTTCGCCCGAATTAAAATCTAATTTTAATTCCGCGTCGAAATCTAATTTCGTTTAATATATCAAATATATTAATTTCTCGATTAATTCCAAATTAATCGTTATCTCTCTTTTAATGATATTTTATCCCAGATAAAATATCTCCGCAATTAATCCCATATTAATTTTCTCTCTCTTCTAATTAATCCCAGATTAATTTAGAGTGCGAGTCATACGTCATCGGTGAATCTTCGGGAACCGACCCATGAGATCCCCAGATATGTTGGCAGTAAATTCGGTCGTCGGACTATCCGAACACGTAAGTACCTAGTAATACGTTTATACCGATTTAGAAGACAAGATTGGCCTCTAGCAAAGTGCCATGCCTACCCAATTCTCCGGAAATATCCTTACAGGAATAAAGGATCTATATCAGGCGTAGTATACGTAGTATTGCATATTTCTGTCAAGTATCGGATGATCACGTGCTAGGCCTGGGGCTGGAATTGTGTCTGCCCCGTACGAAGCACATATCAGATGTCTGGTGACTAGTCTCTATAATCGGATAAACATGACATTGTCATTTTATCCCGATAGCTGCAGCATTTAAGAGAACCAGTCCCGTATCCTACGTGACCATCATCTCCATATGACTGGAGTGACACTTCCATCTTGACATCACACCCAACACACTATGATTCTCAATATACCCAGTATTGGCGTACACATAACCTGTTAAAGCCCTGAACGACCGCCACCAAAGTATATTGATTGTCGCAAGTATTAGCGGTACAAGTCTCAAGTTAAGACCAAATACACCTACCCTGATTTCGGACTTCCATATACACATAGTCATACTACCAATGGAATTTCGAGGGGGTCTATCCAGAGCGAAGCTGTTTCCCGTACCATCGGTGAAACACAACCTCCTATTACACTTGCATGAGTATCCTATACCCAAATATATGAGAACTATGTTGTTGTGCCCTCACAACGCGCACAAGTGTAATACTAGTCTTTTACGTATTTATCGATGTCCAATCTCGATAATACTCTAACTAGGGATATTTAATGATTTATCCTTCGTGGACTGATACTGTCTCATATCATTCTCCGTCCAGGAACAAATCATAGGGACCTCTCATCATTTGTACATCTAGGTGATCTAATCACAAATGATAAGAGTGCAATCTCCTTTGTCACATAGTTAATTTGTACAACAACACCATGATCTGTACAAAATAGTGACGCTATGTGTTTATCAATAATTGTCCAACACCAATTAGGTCAAAGCAAATAATCAATGTTATCCAATTGCACTTAATTATATTAGTTGATAATTATAATATAGAATATTATTTATTATAAGAAATTATCGGCTACCCAATACACTTCATAATGTGGGACTCTCTAAGTCCAGACACGTTCGTCATATAAGCCTAGCTAATATGTACGTAATTCAGCCACCTCCGAATTTGTGAAGAACACAAATGACCTTTCTGAACTATACAAGTCGAGGTCATCATATATGTTTATCAATCTCTCCATTGTAGGCTATCCGAGTTGTGCTTTGATAAGAGGAAAATATATCACTATTTACCACCCATTTTACCTAATATTTTGTATAGTTTCTCGAGTTTTGTGAATATTTTGATGTGTTTTGTAGATAAATAAGGTTTCAGGACTCAATGGAATCAAATCGGGGCCAAAACAGCGAAAAACAGACAAAAAGGGAAAAATCACCATTCGTACGTCGCGACGTGAAAACCATCTGCGGCGCGATTGCTAACATACGCCGGACACGTGTCAACATCAGAGAAAGTTTGCTATCATACGCACTTGCTAAAATACGTCGGCCACGTCTCAAAATCACAGTAAACCTGCTAACATATGCCGGACATGTGTCATCATCCCATCGGACCGCTTAAGACGCTTGCCACATGTCATCATCTCAGCGGACCACATATGCAGTATGCCAAATGTCACAATCCAGACAAAACCGTGTTTCACGCGTTGCCAGCTCAGGCGTCGCGATGCTGAACCCTTTGAGCGTCGCAACGCCCATACCAACTTTTTGCTTATAAATTTTAGCCTATTCCATTTGCAAAATCATAATCTCCTGAGGTTCCTAATAGGGGATTAAGGATTGTATCTTGTTTGTTTAGTTTTATTTAGTAATTTAGTAATGTATTTTTATTAATAATAATAGTAGTTTGTTTATTTTATCTTTGTTTTATGTTTTGTAGTTAAATTTCCGCTGGGGAAGAGTGAAACCTTTAATATGATAAGTTGATACCGCCTTAATGGCTGGTTTTATTTATTTGACATAATGTGACATAGCCTATATGGTCGGTGTTTAGGTTATAGATGATTACCGCCTATATGGCTGGTTTATGAACAAATAATAACACCACCTTTATGGCTGGTTTGACCTAATTAGATAACACTGACAATTTCTATATCTTAATAAAGGGGGATTTCTACATTTGAAATATTAAAGGTGGATCCCCTAACCCCATCATTTTATTTTTATTCTAGGGAAGAAATGAAACACAATATTCACGAGTTTAATAATTGATTTTCTTTATATTATGTGTAATACTTTAGTTTGTTTATTGAATCTTAAGCTTAATGCTTATTGTTAACTGGCCATTAATAATATTGATGTGGTAAACTTAAAAAGAACTTGGAAAAGAGATTTTAGGTTTCAGCCTTAGATTCAATAGCTCACGATCTCACCTTAGGGCATGTTGACCCTTAGGTAGATTTCTTTCTAGGATAGACATATACTTGTCGGGCGAGGGTAGCCACAATTGGAACTTGAACTTAATAAATTCAGATAACTTGGTTAACATAGACGTATGATTAATTGGGTTATACTGGGTGTTTGCATCTGACCATCAGAAAAGGATTTTGCATATATTCGTGTTCCAAGTTAACAGACTGATTTATTACAAATATATAAAAGAATCAATTCATCATTAGAATAATATTGTGTGGAATCACAACCCTAGATATTTGTGTCTCTTGTTTATTTTCCTTATTATTTTCTTTTGTGCATTTATTTATTTAGCAAATCCACATTCAACCAACCAATCAGCAATCATTCCATTCTCCCTTTGATTAGATACTTGTAAATAAATAGAATCAACAATTAATAACAACAATAGAAATTAAGTCCTCGTGGGATCGATATTTTTATACTACTTGAGCGATACATGCGCTTACGTTACGTGTGTGATTTCACCGATCAAGTTTTTAGCGCCATTGCCGATGACTTATTTTCTTAAGTTATTAATTTTAAAGCTATCTATTTTACTTGTATTTAATTTTCTTTAATTTTATTTGTAATTTTTATTTCTTTATTTTTTTTCAGGTGGTTGAAATGGAACATTATTGGGCGATGAAAGAGTTACGAGCTTTACAAAGAAATGATACACCCCAAATCAGAGAGTAGCAGTCTGGTTTTCTAAGGCCTGTTTGTTGGAGTTTTCTAAGGTCCCAAGGATCAATAAACAAGCATGAACATGCGTGAATACAATCGAGAAAGTGACGGAATACTCACATCGATCGGTTGAGCGACGCTTTGACGAAAAAAATTCCATTTTCTGCTCACTGGTACATTCGGCAGTGGCAGTGAAGATGTCCTCCATTTTTGGTTTTGATCACCAAGAATTTGAGCTCCAAGCTTCGTCAAAGGATTCCCGGGTCATGGGTGGACTTCCCTATCACCTTCGCATGTCTCTCGGAGTGCTAGCTCTCTTGATTTTTGCCACAAAAACCAAGCACTTTGGCTTCCCTTCTCACGATTTTTGCAAACAAGAAACCAGAAAGGTTCAGCCCCTTGGGCTTGAGGAAGAAGAGAGAATGGAGAGAGAGAAGAGTTGAAAAAATGTGTAATGTGTAATTGATTTCTAAAATCAATTTAACATATACCAAACATATAATAATGATATAAGTCACTCAAGCTTTTAAAAGCTTTTCAACAACTCCCATCAAGTCACATCTATCAATCAAGTTGTCAAGTCACATCACTCAAAGTGACAAGTGATTTGACGCTTGATGCGACTAATGATTTGACGCTTGATGCGACTAATGATTTGACGCTTGATTTGACTTGCGTGCCGCACTCGAATTTGAAATGTGAATGCGCTCGCAAACAATCTCTGGCTCGGGTTCGCTAATTCCAAATTAACGAATTTTCCGTTGCGACGTAATTAAATGATTACGCCTAGCAAAATCACTATTCACGTCGCTAACGAAATAATTCTAAATTAATTCGTTCGCCCGAATTAAAATCTAATTTTAATTCTGTGTCGAAATCCAATTTTGATTAATATATCGAATATATTAATATCTCGATTAATTCCAAATTAATCGTTATCTCTCTTTAATTGATATTTTATCCGAGATAAAATATCTCCGTAATTAACCCCAAATTAATTTTCTCTCTCATCTAATTAATCCCAGATTAATAAAAGTGCGAGTCATACGTCATCGGTGAATCTTTGGGAAGCAACCCTTGAGATCCCCTGATATGTTGGCAGTAAATACGGTCGTCGGACTATCCGAACACGTAAGTACCTAGTACTACGTTTATACCGATTTACTAGACAAGGTTGGCTTCTAGCAAAGCGCCATGCCTACCCAATTCTCCAGAAATATCCTTACAGGAATAAAGGATCTATATCAGGCGTAGTATACGTAGTATTGCGTATTTCGATCCAGTATCGGATGATCACATGCAAGGCCTGGGGTTGGTACAGTGTCTGCTCCGTACGAAGCATATATTTGGATTACGAGCAACTAGTCTCTTTAATATCGGATAGTCATGACCAAGTCATATTATCCCGACGGTTGCATCCTTTTTAGAGAACCAGTTTTGTATCCCTACGCGATCATCATCTTCATATGACTGGAGTGACACTTCCATCTTGACATCACACCCAACACACTACGATTCTCAATATACCCAGCATAGGCGTACACAGAACCTGTTAAAGCCCTGGACGACCGCAACCAAAGTATAATTATTGTCGTAAGTATTAGCGGTGCAAGTCTCAGGTTAAAACCAAATACACCTACCCTGATTTCGGACTTCCATAGACACATAGTCATACTACCAATGGAATTCCGATGGGGTCTATCCTAAGCGAAACTGTTTCCCGTACCATCGGTAAAACATAACCTCCTATTACACTTGCATGAGTATCCTATACCCAAATATATGAGAACTATACCGTTGTGCCCTCACAACGCGCACAAGTGTAATACTAGTCTTTTACGTATTCATCGATGTCCAATCTCGATAATACTCTGACTAGGGATATTTAATGATTTATCCTTCGTGGATTGATACTGTCTCATATCATTCTCAATCCAGGAACAAATCATAGGGACCTCTTATCATTTATACATCTAGGTGATCTAATCACAAATGATAAGAGTGCAATCTTCTTTGTCACATAGTTAATTTGTACAACAACACCATGATCTGTACAAATAGTGACGATATGGGTCATAATTGTCCAACACTGTTGTCCAGCCCAACAACTATCCATGGATGTCAGAACTAATTAATACAATATTTGCCCAACCATTTCAGAACGCAATAGGGAGATGTGAGCTATGTGATGGTAACCACCCGAGCGATCAATGCATATACCTCTACAATTCAGGGTCGCAAAACTATTAGAATCCTTCATGGTATGATGAACCATCATATTTCACTGAACCATATTCTCCATCTTATCCACCATCAACCTACGATCTTCATCAAGAACCAGAACAATATTCACCAGAGGAAAAACATATGATAAGAGAGATGGTGGACATGCTCAAAAAAAGTAACGAAAAGTGAGATGCAATGATTGAAATGTTTCAAAATCAAGCGGCATCCATACAAAGAATGACATATCAAACGAGACAATAAATAGAAAACCAGAGCTACATATCTCACGAAACAATTTCAGATGAAATTGACGAAGCTTTCGAGTAACAATCACTTCACGATGACATCTTAATAGAGGAAGAGGTTGAGCAGTATCAAGAATCAGAGGTATCAGTTCAGGAGCCCGAACCAGCAGAGTTTCAATTTGATCTGGATAATTCTTTGGTCACTGATTATTCATCGGACTCTGAGGAGGAACAAGTAGCAGAGTTGTCTGTACCAACTACACCAACAAATGAGGATGAAACTCTGCATCCTCAAAATGAAGATCTTGGAGCATGCATTGCACTGATCTGTACAAATAGTGACGCTATGGGTCATAATTGTCCAACAATCTCCCACTTGGCCTATAGCCAATCACTCGAGTGTCTAAGACCCGAACTATGTACGGTTGGCTCAAACTACTGAGAAAAGGCTTTCGTCAGCTGATTTGCATGATTATCATCTGATGCGATTTATTCGATCATCACATCACCACGATGTTGATCCGAACGAATCAGATAAATATCGAAGTATGTATCTGGATCGTTGATGAGACCATTAATTCTTTAGCCTGTGCTGACGCCTAGCTCAGCTGCTAACTGAACTTTATCTAATCTAATTAGATTTGTTATCGACCCAAAGGCTTCTATTGCTGCCTCAGCTGCAGAAATAACCCGCACTTGTTGTTTATTCGGTAATAGTATCTTGCTTGGAAGATTTCCAGCTTACTGTACCGTTATTCAAATTGTATAGTACCGTTTGCGACTTATAATCGTCTTTATCGGTTAGGAAACTTGCAACAGTGATCCCAGTCACTTCAAGTTCTCCATCTCCATAGTTCAAGACAACATCCTTAGTTCTCTAAGATACTAAGTATGTTTCATAACATCAATCCAGTGACTATCACTTGGATTGGCCTGTTTATGAATCCATATGCTCAAAGCGTATGAGACACCGGGTCGCGTACATTTTTCAATGTACGATTTCTCAGAGATTTTTCTCAAAACCCTAGCTTTCACCGATTGTTTTATGGGAATATCATTTCCAAGAAATGACATATTATCATTATTTTATAGGACATCCACTGTCAGTGCGCTCCCACTAACCCTCTTATATACACAAGAATCAGTTTCGTTTTGAATTAAATCATAAACCATTATGATTACATCAAAACGATAATTCCAAGAACCTAATGCTTGCTTCAATCCAAACATGGATCAAATAACCTGCAAACCTCGTTTGCTAGTTATATTACGACAAAACCGACATGATGTTGTTAACATCCTCCGAAAGGTTTCCTTTTCAGGAAAGCGATTTTCCCGTTCAGCTGATATATTTCATAAATGAAACATGCAGCATTAGCAAGCATTATCCAAATGGATTTACAGTGGCAACAGGTAAAAGGTTGAATCATAATCAACACAATGTTGATAACGATACCTTTCCGCTACAAGCCCAGCTTAGTACGTTGGTATGTTTCCATCCATGTATGTCTTCCTTGAAGACTTATAAATACCAATAGGCACAATGCCTTGCGGTACATCAACTAGTATCTAAACTTGTTGAGATACATGGAATTCATTTCGGATTCATGACACTTTGTCATAATAGGGAGTCGATACCCTGTATCACTACCTCATACGTAGTCAGTTGGTATACCTCAATAAGATAGACATCTTTATGAGGTGAGATCAGAAACCCATACCCAGGTTGTTTTCTGACTCTCTCCGACATACGTGGTTCTTGTGTATTCGAAGATTATGGTATAGTTTCATCCTTGATGAACTATTTGTGTTCCATTAAGGATTCAGTGCCTGAAATAGTATCACTCCGATTTTCATCGAGTTATACTATCCTCCCACTTACCACTGTATATCGGTATTCCTTTTAGGAAAACCACATGGCGAGCAACAATTAAATTGTTCTCATGTGAGTTGTATAAGTACTATACTTATGGTATCCCTAGGATAACCTACAATTGTCACTTATCCAATTTGGGTTTTAGTTTGGTATCATCCAAACATATGCCTAGCATACCCAAATATTCAGGAATGAGAAACCCGGTTTCTTTCCTGTTCATATCTAATATGATATCTGTCAAACTGATTTTTATGGAACCTTATTCAAAATAAGTTCTTGCACTGTTTATGCGTATCCATTGAAGGAAATGGTAGCTCATAGCGACTAATGATTAACCTTATAATGTCTTACAAAATTCAGTTACTCTGTTCGGACACACCGTCAAAATGACGTGTTCCGGGAGGAGTCCTCATTGAAAGAATACTATACTCTTTCAAGTATATTAGAAACTTATTGCTTAAGTATTTTCCATTACGGTCTTACCAAGACGGCATAATACTATATCCGATCTGTTTGTCTATTTCGCGTCAAACTATAAAAGTTTCCGATTTGTGTTCTTCAAAAGAAACACATAACCACAACGCGATGCCACATCCGTAGAGGTCACGAAATATTCATATCCACATCTAGCCTAGCTAGACATGGGCCCACTTGCTTCACTATGAACTAGGGCTAACAGATCAGTGGCATTTACAATTTTACCAAGTAAATAGTGTTTTAGGCACTTTGCCCAATAAACTAGATTCGTAGACTTTATTTGAATGGAATCAAATTTGTCCTAGTATCCACTCTTCAAAAGTGTGGACATACGATTCTTGTTTGATTGTGTCCCAGACAACAATGCCACAATTGAGTTTCTTTTGATCAAATCAGTTCGAGCTATTTGTTTGTCATTATTGAGATTTATTTATATTCAAAATATAAATGCTGTTATTCACATCTAATGTGTTTATCTCAATATCATCTTTATATAATGAAACACTTTAGTGTTCTAAAATATAAAGGTTCACCCGCAGCGGGTTAAACACTGATATAGAGATAATGTTTCTAGTCAAACTAGTTACATTATAACAGCTTCCTAATCCTGCTCATAACAGATTCTGAAATCCAATTTTAATACTAGTAGTGAATACATTTATGAAAAACAAATTTGAAGTCAGAGCCTTGCTCATCTTCAATTCCTTCATGTCTGCTTTGTTCAAACGGCAGTCACGCTTCCACGATCCCGTTTGCCACATTTAGGCAGACATTTTGGGATATGTCCTTTTTTTCCCAGAAGATTATAATGATTTTGCCTTTTCACTTTTCAACATTCCAGAAGCCTTTGGCCAAGCCTTGGCCTTCTTAGAATATCGAAGTAAGGTGCGCCTTGCGCTACTTGTCTTATTGCAAATTTTGACTTTGTCTCCTTGAGAATAGTCATCAACTCTCCAAGAGTTATTAATTGCAATTTAGTACTTCTAAAATCTAAGCATAGATTTATGAAGATCCTTCAATTTCATTATCATACTTTAAGGATCTAATCCTTAGTTCTGATTCAGAAATTAATGAGTCTACTATGACAAGCTAAATGGATTAAGCACTTAAATTATCATCACATAAATCTTCCAAAGATTATTCTCTACTATTTGCTTAACTCCGGACTTAGGCCTAATATGTTATTTTATCAAATAAAGTAACTTATTATTTTCCAGGACCATCCTGAAATTTATTCCCAATTTGAAAATTAAACCATTTAAATACATTTTCCCTAGGATTATGTTTTAAATGTCAATCTTTCAATTTTATCTTGATTTTAATAGTCCACTATTTATCAACGATTTAGGTACTATTTATTATAATGATTACAATAGTCCAACTATTTAATCAAATATAAATTTAATAGATTAAAATCAATTATATTGATTACTATAATCCAATTATAAAATCAACTATAATGAATAGTTTGATTACAGTCCAACTGTTATTAAAACAAAGTTTAAATATTAGTCCAACTAACATTTAATTTATTTGACGAATGATATTTATGATTGAGCGCGTATGGCAAGTAATTAACCGAATATTGCAAATTCAATTCTTGCCTCCCACTATTTTTTTCGGCGAGCCTCTAACCCTCTGTCGAGTACTCGGAAACCGTGTTTCCTAGCGGGCTAGGATCCCGTTAAATATCACACAATCTTGACTTTGGCCAACAAATTGTATGATAATTAACTAGGTAGATCTCTAAGATCAATTGGATCCAATCCAATTCCTAGATCCAGTAAGGGGACATCCAAGTCCGAAACATATATCTTATATATGCCAATATATCCAATATATTGCCTAAACTTTTTCCTCTGAATCAACTAAGCCTTGGCTTTGGCACAACAAACTTAGTGATCCGAGTCAAGCGCGATCCATTGACCATGGAAAGCTTCGTAATCAATGTCGATGGACAAGAAGTGGTCTTGACTTTGGCCAACAAACCACAACTTGGACAAGACACCAATATGAAACAAAGCTCTCGTGATTCAAACACATCTTCGACGGACAAAGGCCTTGACTTTGGCCAACAAGCCAATGCCAGTCTCGGATCTTGAGTGAGAATCACTCAATGGAAGGAAAGACGCTTAATATTTTGTGAGGGTTTTTTCGAGTGCAAATTGGCAACCAATTTATTATCTTTGTTAAGGTCTCATCGTCATACACCCTTAAACATGCATTCTAAATACATAATAAAGCGCGTATGAATAAAATAATAATGATATGCGGGTGGATACTTTACACATTGATCCTAGATCAAATCTCTCACTTTCTCTCTCCCGCTAGCACATGTAGTTGCTTCTACCCGTTACACTACACTTCTAAAGAAACCTCATTTACATTGAGGGGAATAGGTGAGAAGAGAATACAAAGAATGAGGAGGTGATAAGGCTGGACACGCAGGTCTAATTAATAAATTCCAAATTTATTACAACAATTTCTAAAATTGCCCCACCCATCTAATATCCATCTGATATACATTATTCATGCATCGCAACCATGTATTCACACAAGCATGTTATCAATCAATCTAATCAAATTAATTAATCTGATAATTAGTGACCATCCAATGTTCAAACAACGATTTGATTTTGCTCTAGTCAAACTCGTTTTGCGAATAAGTACTCAAAGTACGAATTCTCGAATTAAATTAAACTACAAAATTAAATCCAATTCAATTTGTATTTAATACTAATTCACTATTTAATTCCAAATTAAATACTACACTTTATTTAATAAACCTTTTTACGACTTAAATTCCAAATTTAATCGTTACGGGTCTCAAATCCCGATTAACGTCCAACGTCAATTTAATTAAAGTCCAATAGGCTTTTAATTAATTTCTTAAGGCGTGGACCTTTGGTCAACTCGGGTCGAACCCAATAACCAAAGTCCAATCCGGGAGTTACCCCATAAGCCCAGAAATCAATTTAGGCCCATTAGGCCCAATTAAACTTTAAAGGTCCATTAGTCGCATTTGGGCTTTATGGATGCGGTTTTGGGCCCAATTGGATCCAATCCATTTGGCCTAAACCTAACTTGGTACAACCAAGCCCAATAAGCCCAATTACAACACAACAAGCCCAAATCCAATTTAAGGCCCAACATAATTAAATCACAAAAATCCAATTTCACATTTAATTATCCTAAAGTGTATAGCATTTTTAATTACCCAAATCAATATTTCAAAACATCAATTTGTACAATTAATCATGCTTATAATATTAAATCATGTCCAACAGAATTTAATTAAAATCAAACCCATTCATGCTTCTTTATGTCTCGGCAATATTGGGGATTTTATGTCTGATTCAATTCAATCCAATTAATTCCACAATCGACATTAAATCAACATCTCGAATGATTTCCAACACATCCAATGATCAAAAATCAAAAATCCCAAGACATTATAGGGCACAACCATTCGGCCAACATAACAATTTGGGGAAAAAAATGATCCAATCATAATTTCTTGAAATTGATCCAATCAATCTTCAATTCAACATCAATTAAGCATATTCAATCAAACAATTTACTTAATCCATGCTCAAAATCAATTTACCCAAATTTTGAGCCCTAATCAATTTCATGCTTTTCCTTGCTCTGATACCATTGTTGGAGTTTGCTAAGGTCCCAATGATCAATAAACAAGCATGAACATGCGTGAATACAATCGAGAAAGTCGCGGAATACTCACATCGATCGGTTGAGCGACGCTTTGACGAACAAAAATTCCATTTTCTGCTCACTGGTACATTCGGCAGTGGCAGTGAAGATGTCCTCCATTTTTGGTTTTGATCACCAAGAATTTGATCTCCAAGCTTCGTTAAACGATTCCCGGCTCATGGGTGGACTTCCCTATCACCTTTGCATGTCTCTCAGAGTGCTAGCTCTCTTGATTTTTGCCACAAAAACCAATTACTTTGGCTTCCCTTCTCACGATTTTTGTAAACCAGAAACCAGAAAGTTTCAGCCCCTTGGGCGTGAGGAAGAAGAGAGAATGGAGAGAGAGAAGAGTTGAAAAAATGTGTAATGTGTAATTGATTTCTAAAATCAATTTAACATATACCAAACATATAATAATAATATATGTCACTCAAGCTTTTAAAAGCTTTTCAACAACTCCCTTCAAGTCACATCTATCAATCAAGTTGTCAAGTCACATCACTCAAAGTGACAAGTGATTTGACGTTTGATGTGACTAATGATTTGACGCTTGATTTGACTTGCGTGCCGCACTCGAATTCGAAATGCGAATGCGCTCGCAAACAATCTCAGGCTCGGGTTCACTAATTCCAAATTAACAAATTTTCCATTGCGACGTAATTAAATGATTACGCCTACCGAAATCACTATTCACGTTGCTAACGAATTAATTCTAAATTAATTCGTTCGCCCGAATTAAAATCTAATTTTAATTCCGCGTCGAAATCGAATTTCGATTAATATATCGAATATATAAATTTATCGATTAATTCCAAATTAATCGTTATCTCTCTTTAATGATATTTTATCCCAGATAAAATATCTCCGTAATTAAGCCTAGATTAATTTTCTATCTCATCTAATTAATCCCAGATTAATAAAAGTGCGAGTCATACGTCATCGGTGAATCTTTGGGAAGCGCCCCATGAGATCCCCGGATATGTTGGCAGTAAATACGGTCGTCGGACTATCCGAACACGTAAGTACGTAGTACTACGTTTATACCGATTTACAAGACAAGGTTGGCTTCTAGCATAGCGCCATGCCTACCCAATTCTCCAGAAATATCCTTACAGGAATAAAGGATCTATATCAGGCGTAGTATACGTAGTATTGCGTATTTCTATCCAGTATCGGATGATCACATGCAAGGCCTGGGGCTGGTACAGTGTCTGCCCCGTATGAAACATATATCGGATTACAAGCAACTAGTCTCTTTAATATCGGATAATCATGACCAAGTCATATTATCCTGACGGTTGCAACCTTTTTAGAGAACCAGTTCTGTATCCCTACGCGATCATCATCTCCAAATGACTGGAGTGACACTTCCGTCTTGACATCACACCCAACACACTACGATTCTCAATATACCCAGCATAGGCGTACACAGAACCTGTTAAAGCCCTGGACGACCGCAACCAAAGTATATTGATTGTCGTAAGTATTAGCAGTGCAAGTCTCAGGTTAAGACCAAATACACCTACCCTGATTTCGGACTTCCATAGACACATAGTCATACTACCAATGGAATTCTGAGGGGGTCTATCCTGAGCGAAGCCGTTTCCCATACCATCGGTAAAACATAACCTCATATTACACTTGTATGAGTATCCTATACCAAAATATATGAGAACTATGTCGTTGTGCCCTCACAACGTGCACAAGTGTAATACTAGTCTTTTACGTATTCATCGATGTCCAATCTCGATATTACTCTGACTAGGGATATTTAATGATTTATCCTTCGTGGATTGATACTGTCTCATATCATTCTCAATCCAGGAATAAATCATAGGGACCTCCTATCATTTATACATCTAGGTGATCTAATCACAAATGATAAGAGTGCAATCTCCTTTGTCACATAGTTAATTTGTACAACACTGTTGTCCAGCCCAACAACTATCCATGGATGTCAGAACCAATTAATACAACATTTGCCCAACCATTTTAGAACGTAATAGGGAGATGTGAGATATGTGATGGTAACCACCTGAGCGATCAATGCATATACCTCTACAATTCAGGGTCGCAAAACTATTAGAATCCTTCATGGTACGATGAACCATCATATTTCACTGAACCATATTCTCCATCTTATCCACCATCAACCTAAAATCTTCATTAAGAACCAGAACAATATTCACTAGAGGTAAAACATATGATAAGAGAGATGGTGGACATGCTCAAGAAAAGTAACGAAAAGTGAAATGCAATGATTGAAATGTTTCAAAATCAAGCGGCATCCATACAGAGAATGACATATCAAACGAGACAATCAATAGAAAACCAGAGCTACATATCTCATGAAACAATTTCAAATGAAATTGACGAAGCTTTCGAGTACCAATCATTTCACGATGACATCTTAACAGAGGAAGAGGTTGAGCAGTATCTAGAATCAGAGGTATCAGTTCAGGAGCCCGAACCACCAGAGTTTCAATTTGATCTGGATAATTCTTTGGTCCCTGATTATTCATCGGACTCTGAGGAGGAACAAGTAGCAGAGTTGTCTGTACCAACTACACCAACAAATGAGGATGAAACTCTGCATCCTCAAAATGAAGATCTTGGAGCATGCATTGCACTGATGTTTGAAGAAGAGCTACCCGAACCATTCATAGAAACCATAAAGGATAAAAATCTACAATCAGACATATCTATACATCCTCAGGTTGACACAAATGGAGCATGCATTTCACAGATGACAGATGAAGAGCTGAACAAATAAATCTTAAAATACAAATGTGAATAAAAGTTGGAGCAAGAAGCAAAACAAATGGATGAGCAAATGTCTGACCATATTAAAGATCTCATGCATTTAGGAGAAACATCACTGTATTGGGGAGTACAAATCAAAGACATCGCCCAAAAGCTTGACAGAATGGAACTTCCATTCAAAGTCAAGCACCATACGAGACCTCCTGATTTTCTCTCTTTTCTTTCAGGAACCACTAGAGTGACAAAGATTAAAAAGGTGGCACGAGAACTAAATAAGACAAAATTCTTTTTGCCACTTTACCGTTAGAAGAAACCCTTCAAAAGCAACGCTCATGGGATTGTCTCTAATCGGACATCCAAAAACACGTTCAAACCTCCTTGACGGATGGACTTCAGTTACGTCTGGCTGAAGATGAAAAATTTAGCACTAGCAAGGAGGCAACCCATGCAATTTTTATTATTGCAATTTATGTTTTATTTTGTGTATACATGTTGTAGAGTTTTTAATTTTGTGTGATATTTTCCGGGAAAAACACAAATGGAGCATTTAAGGCAGAACAAGATAGGAGGAATGGTGTTTGGCAATCACAATGATGAGATTTAATTCATTAGTGATGACTGAGTAAGGAATGGATTCTTGAGATGCATCCTAATGGATTTATATACCAAGCGAGTGGCGTATTGCGTACACAATTCTGTTGCCATAAATAATTATTTTCATTTGTTTTTCGGTTGTGATTTCCTTAATTTTCGCCGACAGGATCCAGACTTTTTGACTTTCACGATATATTTTACTGTTTAGCTAATAATTATAATTTGGCAAGTACTAATGCTATTATTACTCACCCCTTTTCAGATTCTATAAATTCAGCTCGTTATTGCATTCTTGAAGACATCCAAATTTGAGAAAGAAATACTTAAAAAAAATGGAAGCAACTTCAAGTTTTGGGAATCATCCCAAAACCTTTGGCAGAGGTGAATCTGATAGGACCATCGAACGAAGAGGAATGCATCATGCCAGGGATGTCTGACGACCGGTTAAAATGATTAATCGTGCTGATGTTTTTATTGCTTTGCCATGTGGCTTGGGCATGATGGAGGAAATTTTTACAGTGCTATCTTGGGTGAATTTGAACATATACCAGAAATCAATTAGATTGTTTAACATTAATGGATTTTATGAATTTCTTTGTGTGTTTCTTGATGACGCTCGGAGAAATGGGTTTGTGTCAAAACTTGTAAAAGATATCCTCTTCACTGCCAGGACTGCCCATGATTTAATTGACCAACTTTTAGCCTTTGAACCATAAATTGACCCTATCCTTTCTAAGATAAACTAGTCCGATAATAATCGTGGTAAGAAGCGTCGGATAAATCTGGATCTTAACCTTTAATTTTCTTTTTAGATGTAGATTTTCAGCTAACCAAGTACTGTCTTCTAAACTCTTCTTTTACTTTTTAGACATTGGGGACAATGTCCCAATTAGGTTTGAGGGAGGGGAATAGTTGATTAGTATCTTATTTTTATTTTAATTTATTTATTTATTTTTTTCGTTGTGTTGTTTTTGCTTGGTTTTTAGTCAAAATTTGTCAAAAATTCAACAATAATAAATAAAAATAAAAAATATTTTATTTTTGTGGTTTTAACTTGACTAATCAGGTGGAATGGTGTTTGAGATAGCTCTGTAAGGAATTTCCAGTTCTGAGACGTATCTCAACCTATTTCGTAACAAGTTAATTTTTATTTATTTCCTTTTAGATTATTTAATTTGTAAATTCTCCATAATACTGACTAAATTGGATCTTCATATGCTCAGTTGACAGGTATTATCAACATGTATGGTAACATACGGCCATGAGTTATAAGTGAAAAGTTTGTAATATTCATTGCTCTAGTTTAATTGGAGGAAGCATATAAAAAAGCGATGGAATAATAATAAATAAATAAAATATCTGAGATCCGAGTAATTAAGTCTGTATGGGTGTTTTAACACCTAGTGCCCTAAAGCCAACTGATTTGGGAGTCACTGGCCCAAAGCTCGCTACATGGATTAAATATGTTGTAAAAAAAAGATATCTGAAATCCGAGTAATTAAGTCTGTAAGGGTATCTTAACACCTAGTGCCCCAAAGCCAACTGGCTTGGGAGTCACTGGCCCAAAGCTCGCTACATGGATTGAAGATGTTGTAAAAAAAAAAAGAGATATCTGAAATCCGCGTAATTAAGTCTGTAAGGGTTTCTTTACACCTAGTGTCCTAAAACCAACTGGCTTGGGAGTCATTGGCCCAAAGCTTGCTACATTGATTGAAGATGTTATAAAAAAAAAATCCATTGCCAAAAAAAGTGTGAATTCTAATATAACTTTAAGACAAAAATTACTCTCTTTTCAACTACACTTATAAATATTCTGGGCATAATGATTTGATTAATACCTTGTTGGTTGTGTATATGAAGAATGGTAAAAATAATCGGAGAATTTACTTATTTAGTAATTTAGAAAGAAAGAAAACAACTACTAACTTGGATAAGACGTTTCACTTGTTTAGTCACTAACATTTTTATTCTCTTGTCTTTTTGCTTTTGTGTGCATTAGATTGATGTTTGTGGGTATCGTCACTGTAAGCCCTCACGAGACTACAACTCGTCCACTAGGGACACCTAGGGGTTTAAAGGCTTGTTGCATACGCTAAATGCAACCGTGATCCCTACGAAAGTGGCTTATTTTAATTTTAATTGTTGTATTTTATTTTTTTTTTGTTCGAGGACTAGCAAAATATTAGGTTTGAGGGTGTGATGAGTAGAAAATATATCAATATTTACCGTCCATTTTACTTAATATTTTGTGTAGTTTCTCGAGTTTTATGAACGTTTTAATGTGTTTTAGTTTATTTTGTAGATAAAATAAAATTGGGACTTAATGGAATCAATCAGGATGAAATGTGGAACAAATAAGGGCAAAAACTGGACTTGATATTTTGATTTTGGAGATTGAAAACTTGAAATGGCGTTCTAACGAAGTACAATTTCGGAAATTCCAACTTTGCGCAATTTTTGTATTTTGACAATAATCTTTTACTCTGATATCGGATTGAGGTGATTCAAGTTCCAGCTTAAAGAAGACTCAAAGATCTACAACTTTAAAGTTCATAATAATTTCAAGTTCTGAAGTTTCCATAATCGAAATTGATAAAATAGCTGGAAGTGTTTTATGTGTAATTTTTAAAGTCATTTTCAAAACAAAATAATAATAATAAAATAAAAAATGAACATGTTTGGTGGAGGATTTGGTGCCATGTTTGGTACCATGTTTGGTACCATGTTTGGTGCCATGTTTGGTGCCATGTTTGGTGGAGCAATTGGTGGAGAAATTGGTGGAAGCCTTTAGATTTGCCTATAAATACAAAGCTAAACTTTGTAAATTTTTCATGCTTTCTTTGGAGGAATTTCTCCATGAAAACCTAAAGGAAAATGTCTTGTATATTTATTTAAGTTTTCTTATATTTTCTTTTTATTTAATTAATAAAATTTTGCGTGTTTTCATTTACAACATGAGTAGGTAATCTCATTCTGCTGGGGTGACAAGGTAATACTTTTAATATAATAAATTAGATTAATCTCCCTTATTTTAATTAAATTTGGATTAATTAGTTACCGTCTATATAGCCGGTTTAGGTGACAACCTTATTTACCGCCTATATGGTCGGTTTTACATTCCAGACGTAGTTTCCGCCTATATGGTCGGTTTAGGTAATAACCTTGTTACTGCCTATATGGTCGGTTGGACTTAATTGAGACAAATGGAATTTCGACCTTTATGGTCTGGTTAAATATAATTAATTAATCAGTAAACATTGACAATAAGGGAGATTTCTAATTTTGAAATATTAAAAGTGGATCCTTTAACCCCCATCATTTTCTTTCATTATTGTAATTTTACTTTTATTTATTTTCAAGTTATTTTTTATGATGTTTTGTTTAATTAAGTTTTTAGTAATCCTATGTATGTGTCGTAGCTAAATACATAATCTAGGGGTGTGATGAATTCAAATATCATCAGTTTATAAAGTTGGTTATTTGATGTCTTGTGTAATATAAAAGTTTATTTATTGAGTCTTAAGCTTAATGCTTCTTGTTAACTGGCCATTAATAAGATTGATCTGGTAAACTTAAAATAAACTTGACGAAGGAATTTTAGGTTTCAACCTTAGACTCAATAGCTCATGATCTCACATCGGGGCATAATGACCTTAGGTAGATTTCCTTACAGGATAGACATATACCTGTCGGGCGGGGGCAACCACAATTGGAATTTATTCTTAATGAATTCAGGTAACTTGGTTAACATAGACATATGATTAATTGGGTTATTTGGGTGTTTGCATCTGACCATCGACAGAGGCTTTTGCATATTTTCATGTTCCAGGTTAATAAACCGATATATTGCACAAACATGAGATAATCACTTCATCTTTAAAATATATTGGAAGGATTCACAACCCTAGATAGTTTTATAATATTGAATTTTCCTTTAATTTACTTTCGCACTGTTTTTTTACTTGTTTTAGCAAAAAATCACCATCCAATCAACAAACCAATCTATTAGGTACTTGTAAACATTTAACTTCATAAATTGATAACTAAGGTATTTAGTCATCGTGGGATCGATACATTTTATACTACTTGAATGATACGTGCACTTGCATTACGTGAGTGATTTCACCGATTAATCATTAATAAGATTTGAAATGAAAATGTAGTTATTTTATTTATAAATAATAAAATATACATTATATTATTCAGATTGGCGCTCCAAGCACCAACTCCAACAGTATGTAGAACAAGCATGAGCATCATGATTTAATGGACCACACACATCACTGTGTACTAGCTTCAATAAATGATCAACATGGTGTCCCACACCAAGAAATGGAGTATCCATCATTTTCCATTGGATACATGACCCACATGGGCTCAGTCTTAAACCATCCTTAACCAATTTTGATAGACGTCTAACACCTATGTGGCCTAGTCTCATATGCCATAATTTAATATTATTTAATTTAGGTCTTTTACTTTTATTTTTCTTTATATTAAAGACATCTCTATTTGTTTCCAAACCATAATGACCTACATGAAGTTGCAAATATGAGTGGAACTTTCGGCGTTTAATACCCAACCACTATTTGCATTTAAGGTTAAATAGATGTCAATAATATGAAAAATAGAAAGTGTACTTGAGGGTCTTGCTTTTCCTTTCTAATCTGGACAATCTCGCTTTCAGTATCCAGACTTCTTGTAATGTAGACATTGATCGCAAGTGATGAGCGGAAAATATATCAATATTTACCGCCCATTTGACCTAATATTTTATTTAGTTTCTCGAGTTTTATGAACGTTTTGATGAGTTTTAGTTTATTTTGCAGATAAAATAAAATCGGGACACTATGGAATCATTCAGGACGAGATATGGAACAAATAATGGCAAAATATTGACTTGATATTTGGATTTTGGAGGTTAGAAACTTGAAATGGCGTTCTAACGAAGTACAATTTCAGAAATTTCAACTTTGCATAATTTTCGTATTTTGGCCATAACCTTTTATTCTGATATCGGATTGAGGTGATTAAAGTTCCAGATTAAAGAAGACTCAAAGATCTACAACTTTGAAGCTCATAAGATTTTCTAATTCAGAAGTTTTCATGACTGAAATTGATGAAAAATACTAAATTGTGTTATGAATAATTACTAAAGTCATTAACAAAAATTAAAAAAAAATTGGAAAATGACAATTTACAATTGTCAAACTTCCACCAAACATGCTTGCATATTTGGTGGAGGATTTGGTGCCATGTTTTGTGTCATGTTTGGTGCAATGTTTGGTGGAGGCAAATGTTTTCTATAAATACCAAGCTATTTCATTTGTAAATTTCATACTTTCCTTGAGGTTTCTAATACGGAACTTGAGGATTGTATCTTGTGTGTTTATTTTCTGTATTTTAATTCTGTATTTTTATTTTTAGTAGTAATAATAGTTTGTGTGTTTTTACTTTCTTTTATGTTTAGTAATTAATTTCCGCTGGGGAAATAGTGAAACCTTTAATATGATAAGGTAGATTAATCTCACTTAATTTATAATATGGAAATTGTAATTTAATAATATGAATTAATATTGTACCGCCTACATGGCTGGTTTTATTTATTTGACATAATGTGACACCGCCTATATGGTCGGTCTTTAGGTGACAGATGATTACCGCCTAAATGGCTGTTTTATGGACAAATAATAACACCGCCTTTATGGCTGGTTTGACTTAATTGGATAACACTGACAATTTCTATATTATAATAAAGTGAGATTTCTACATTTGAAATATTAAAGGTGGATCCTCTAACCCTAACATTTTTTTAATCTAGGGAAGTGATGAACTACAATATTCACAAGTTTAATAATTGATTTTCTTTATATAATGTGTGATGTTTTGGCTTGTTTATTGAATCTTAACCTTAATGCTTCTTGTTGCCTGATCACCAATAAGATTGATATGGTAAACTTAAAATGAACTTGACGAAGGGATTTTAGGTTTCAGCCTTAGATTTAATAGCTCACGATCTCACCTTAGGGTATATTTCCCTTATGGTAGATTTCCTTCCAGGAAAGACATATACATGTCGAGGCGTGGGTAGCCATAATTGGAACTTGAACTTAATGAATTCGAGTAACTTGGTTAACATAGGAATATAGTTAATTGGGTTACTTTGGGTGTTTGCATCTGACCATCGACAGAGGCTTCTGCATATCTTCGTTTTCCAGGTTAACAAACTGATTTATTACGCATATATAAGAGAATTAATTCATCATTAGAATAATATTGTGTGGAATCACAACCCTAGATGTTTATTTTCTTTATTATTAATTTCCTATGTTTTATTTTGTATTTTGTATTTATTTATTTATTTAGCAAATCCACATTTAACCAACCAATCAACAATCATTCCCTTCTCACTCTTATTAGATACATGTAAATAAATAAAATCAATAATTAATAACAACATTAGAAATTAAGTCCTCGTGGGATCGATATTTTTATACTACTTGAGCGATATGTGCGCTTGCGTTACGTGTGTGTTTACCACCGATCAGCAAGCTATCTTCGATCTTGTAGTTTTATATTTTGTGGGCTTCTTGGAGTCTTTCTTTGATATCTTCATTTTTTCCATTTTAATTTTCTTCGACTTCCTAGAAGTCTTAGAAGAACTCACTGTACCATAGTGATATAAACTGGGATTCATTTTCTTCAAATCATGTTCCACCGTACGCAACATATTATGAAGCTCTTCATAAGTGGATTTTATCGATTGCATGTGAAAGTTCAACACAAAGCCACTATATGTACTAGGTAGAGAAGACATAATCAGATTTTGGCCTAGCTTTCATCAATCGTAATGCCCTGTGCTAGAAATATCGGATCTAGTCAATCATGTTAAAAACATGAATGCTAATTGCTCCTCCATCCTTGAGCGTAGCATGGAAAAACTCATTGGACCTCCGATATATCTTAATTTCCTGATTTTCCTCGAACAACTCCTTGAGCGTTCTCATAATGCTGTAGACATCAGGTACATCTATGTATTGACTAAACAAATTAGGTGATATCGATCCTAAAATGTAGGACTTCACCTTTAGGTTATTGTCTTTCCATTTCTCAAATGTCTCCCGCTTCTCGAGCGTTAAATTAGGAACGATGTCGATGAGCAATGGATTGAGCGTCACATAACTCAATCGCTTTAACTCCAAAACAAGGCGAATATGCATCTCCCACTCGAAGTAGTTTTCGGCCCCTTTCAATTTATTGGAATCCAAAAGACACGCTAATGGATTTGCAGTTGCCATATATGAAAAACAATAACAAACACTAGAAAAATATTTTCATATCAAAATAAACACCAATATGATTATAGATTTTAAATCTATTAGTGCTCTCCCACTACTTTATGTAATTATGTAATCTCCCTTAATATAAAAATAAAAATTTTACAATCAAATTTCATAGTGAGAAGTAAATCTTATGACATTTACTCCAACCTCATAATATGACGGTATTGACCTTCATAAACTCATTAGGTAGACCTCATCGGTCAATCACATTAATGTGATTCATAAATTTGGTCCTGAACCATTTCTTATCCTCACAATAATGATGGTATTAGATTAAGACGTGTTCTAGGTGTATACTTGTCAATATGCACTAATGAGTTTCGCTAATACACCCTCCCAACAATGACAGTATTAGGTGATTACGTCAACTCATCACACTACATCAAATATTTTACCGGAGCGGCCAAAATCGCAATTACTTATGCCCTCACAATAGTGACGGTTTTGGACACAAGTTATAAGAACTCGCTCAACTCCGTATTGACAATACATACCATCTAATAATGCTCCAATATTATTAAAACTATCTATAGGAGTGAAACGGGGTTTACCACTATGCCTATGAAGTCAGTGACCACTATATTGTTGAGCTCGTAGAAAGTATGGATTAGTCCACGGGGGACTAACTAAAGAATATAGGAGTCGCCACCCAGTATGAGACACTGTGAATGATTTAAGACCGTATTACACCCATCAGAAGGTCGACCTTAAACCCATTTGGGTTCAAAATGATCTCTTACCGATGTCAGTATAATATCTATGCTTAAAAGAGGATCCACATGTCTTATAATTCAATCACACGAGACAGTTATTGCATACGATCACTAAAATAATAAATAATATCATAATCGACAGAAATACATGTTTTACAATAGTCAAAGATAAAACAACATAAATAATGAATGCAATAAACTCGGTTGGACATATCTTGGATTCGGCCGGATATATATGTTAACACTAAATGTCTTGCCGTACATACTTGATATATAGTTGGATTCACTGTATGAACCAGAAATCTCATAACACAAGTTTATTCATGATAATAAATAATAGAAATATGTCGTGGCATGCTCGAAACCAGTATTCATAAGGTACAGAATCATACATAACAGTAATAGTAAGACAGAGAAAAGCCACACGGAATAATAACATGATAAGAATAATGAGAAAGTAATGAGGAGGACACGCGTAATTGTTTCCAAGTAGTACGTGGAGCTGTATCCCGAGTGCATATCATATTACCGTCCATTTGGAGTCGGCTATGGAATTTACGTCCGAGTTTCCATCCTATATACCACAGGGAAGCAAGTGTACGCGGATAGATGTAGCCAGTTTATATAGCCTAAATTTATGTGTAACAAGTGCATGTTCGGTCCGACATAGGGGATGTCCGGCCGGATATGCGCCGTCAAGATATTGGAAAACAGATGTGAAGTATAAGATTTTGGGGCCTCAGGTCGTACCTTAAGTGTAAGTTGGCTCAGAAAACTCCTCTGAAAGTCTAGGTTAGTTGGTGGATCTTCTACTGGAGTTGGGAAACTTAGGGTTATTATTTTGGGGATTAGTTTTCACGTCTTCTCCAAAAGTTCCATTTTGTGTGTGTTTTGTCTCTCTTTTTATAGTTTTTATTAGGGAAATGATTTCTTTGTTAAGGAAAACATTTTAAGAATGAAACTAAGGTTAAGATGGAAATTAGTAAAGAAGGAAATAGATCGATTCCTTGTATAAACTGGAAATGCGACATATGTCCGGCCTAACTTTAAGGCATGTTCGGCCAGAGTTGATGGTGATGTTCGGCTGGACATATATGACATTTGTCTTGGATTCGACTGCTTCTTTTGAACTTCGTTAAGATTTCTTTCTCTTCTAGCATTAAACCTTACAACTTCCCAAACTTTCAAGAGTGTTCTCACAAGAGACTCATCATCGGGCTATGTGTAAAAATAAGATGTATGCAGTTGTCCCCACTTGGTAGGCTTGTGCAGTGTATGATAATGACATGCCTATAAAAGTCATGCATACAGTTTTACTTACCTGGTTCATCGGATGTTGCTAGACTTACCTGGCTATGTTGATGGATAGATGTTGGTTGATGGACTCTCGGGTCCGTTGATGCCTTGATCAGTGTTAAAATGAAGATGGGCACTCAGGCCCCCCGATGCTTCGATCAATTGAACTGAGAATGGGCACTCGGGCCCCGGTGCTTCAATCTATTGAACTGAGAATGGGTACTCGGGCCCTCGATGCTTTGATCGGTTGAACAGGGAATGGGCACTCGGGCCCCTGATGATTTGATCGGTGGAACCGAGAATGGGTACTCGAGCCTTGTTTCCTTTTGTAAATAGGATTCGCCCCCAATAGTCTATTTTAGGCCGGCTTCGCCCCTAGTATTTTGACTCTGGATGCTCTGTGTCTTGGGGTTTTTAACTCTTAATTGCATACCTCATTCATCTGGAGACATTTTCTTTCTTTAATTTCCTGCAAAATAAATGTTATATGTATGTATGTGTGTATGTATGATTTGCTAATCGTCTTTTATATTTCCATGTTTGAGGAGCTAGAGGGACAAGTCAAGGAGTTGCATCTGTGATATGATATACTAAGCTAACGATTTTCCATTTGCAGACCACATTTAGGAAATGAGAGACTCGTCCGATGAACTATATTACCGAGGCGCGTTACGAGAGTCTAAACTCAAATCTGAGAAATTGGGAGTCGATGAGGGGTAATCTTCCAATTTTTTCATATGTGTTTTCCATGTGTCGATACCCTTAGAGACTCATTGACTATTCATGATAGAATGCCATTTCCTTTATTCATTTTCCAATGCATTACACAATTAAAAAATCAACGCCTTATAAGTTTTCATTATACATCTGACCGCATGCGATCCTCCCCTCTTACCCATTTCGGCTAGTTCACTCTTTAAAAAAAGAACACTACTCACTGAAGGCTTTTAAAGTCTTTTCTGTTCAATCAATGTTGAGAGTAGTGCCACGCCTCATACTCATCATGTGGGAGGTATCGTTGGGATATTTCTTCTAGCTCGATAAACCTAAGGTATCTGATCCTGCTACGGTTTGGGCTTAGGAAGGGATTAGACAGAGAATTGCTGACCACTTTCTAGGGAATCCTATACTCTTGTAAACATGCCCTAAATATTTCCTAGATCGTCTTTTCGAGTTGCTCTAAATTTTTCTTGGACTTCTCTTTCAGGTTTTCAACCCAGCGAGCTAACAAATGTTTTTCTTCTTTCTTTTTTTCTTTTTCCTTTTAAATTTTTTTATACAAAATATTTCTTCAACATGTCCAAGTTGATGGGTTTCATGAACTCGTTTCCTTCCATATCAGACAATCATACAACTCTGTTCTTCTTGATCTTTTTAACCAGACAAAGCCCTTCTAGTTGGGCCTGAACTTTCCCCTTGGGTCCATTGCTAATGGCCTTGACTTTTTTAAACCGGATTTCATTCTTTAATCCTGTTGGGCCTTGCCTTTTTTTCTTGAAAGCTCGAGCTATTCTCTTTTGATACAGTTGCGTGTGATACAACGCCTTCATCCTCATCTCCTCTAACAGAGCTAGATATTCAAATCTATCTGCAACCCACTCTTATTCGGGCAAGTCTTCCTCAATCATAACTCTCAATGATTGTGCTTCGATCTCTATTGGCCGTTCTATACCCCCATAATAGGAACGGTAACTTGTCTGCCCAATCTTTGAAAGTTTATGTTACCTTAGCCCATATCTTCTTTAGAGTCTTATTTGCGACCTTTGATGCCCCATTTACCTGTCGCCTTTATGGCAAAAACTTGAAGTGCTCAATCCCATACTTCTATAACATGTCATTGGTTTCTCCTTGAAATTGCACTCTATTGTCTGTCACCACATGGTGTGGCATGACATATTGACATATGATATTTCGGGCTATAAACTTTGTCATCTGTCTGATTATGACTTTACGAAAGGACTCAGTTTCCACCCATTGAGAAAAGTAGTCTACGACCTCTACGATGAACTGATGCCCATTAGACGCTTGTAGCCTTATTTCACCAATCATGTCAATGCTCCATGTTGAGACTGGCCAAGGCTCTGAAAGCCCGTGTAACTCTGTTAGTGGCAAGTGATTCAAGTTCCCGTGAGTTTGGCAGTCATAATAGCGTTTCACCAATTTTGCACAATCAGCCTCCATGGTTAACCAGATGAGGCCTTGTTTTACGATCTTCCTTGATAAGTTGAGTCCACTCATGTGCGCTCCACACACCCCTGCTTGGACCTCTTCTATCACCCTTTTAGCTTCTTCTTCTTTCAGACACTTCAACTGTACTCTATTGGGATTCCGTTTATATAGATCTCTCCTTAGACTAATGAATTTAGAAGATAGTTTCTGGATAGCCACCTTGTCTTTCCTGCCAGTTCATTCTGAAAATTCCCCTCAATTCAAGTAGTTTTGGATGTCATAGTATCATGGCTTCCCATCTCCTCTTTCGACCTCCATGACTCTTCCTATTTCATAGCTAGGCTTATTAGCTGTAGTCAAGATTAAGGGTCTTATGATTAGTTTCTCCAGATTTGTCCATGTTGAGGCTAGAGTAGCCAACACATCTGCCATTTGATTCTCTTCCCTGGGAAGATGCTGAAATGAACACCCTGGGATGCCATGTATCTAAGTCTTGAGGTAAAACAAGTATGACCTTAGCATTTCTTCCTTAAGCTCACACTCTCATCGTATCTGATAAATTATCAACAAAGATTCTCCGAAAATTTCTACGTCTGGTACTCCCAAGGCCATCAATGTTTCTAATCCACATGTACACGCCTCATACTCAACCATGTTGTTGGTGATTGCGAACGCTAAACTCCTGGCCATGGGTAAAGTCTCACCATCCGGGGTTACTAGTATGACTCTGATGAATGCACCCTTGCAATTTACGACTCTGTCAAAGTACATCTTCTATCCTTAAATAGCTATGACCTTTATGTCCTCATCTGGAAACTCAAAAAGTTCATACTTCTCTTATTCAATAGGTTTGTTGTGCTAAGAATTCAGCCACGATACGCCATTTGTTTACTTTTTGGTGATGTGCTCTATATCATAATCGGTTAACAACAACCATTTTCCCAACTACCCAACCAGGGAGGGTGTTGTCTGAAGGTACTGTAGTGGGTTCTCCTTGGTGACTACCTATATCTTATAGGATTCGAAGTAATGTCGTAACTTCCTAGAGGCCTATACTATTGCCAAACAAATTTTATCTACTTCTGGGTAGCACATCTAATATAGTAAAATCTTCTTGCTGAGATAATAAACTGTGTGTTCTACCTCTGTATCATTTTGTTGTACCAACATCGGCCCCAACACTTCGAGGTCTACTGCTAGATATAAGACAAATTTCCAGGCCTATGAGGTCTCAAGACTGGCGGATTGGTAAAATACTTCTTAATCATTTCAAAAGCCTCTTGGCATTGCTCATTCTACTCCACGGGCTGATCCATTCTGAGTAACTTGAAGATCGGTTCACATATCGCTGTAAGCTTGGTGATGAACCGAGTGATATATTGTGTTTTTCCCAAAAAAGCTCTTTATTGTGATATTTTATATCATACCGTAAGTGTAAGGTGTCAAGTTTTAGTAAATGATAAGTATAGCGTCAAACCCACATGGATTGTAATCAAATTCTCACCAAGGACTATAATTGATAAACTTAACTTTATTTAGAAAACAATTTAAAATAATCTAAATTAAAACTAAAAGATAAATAAACAAAATATTAAAATGTTTAATGAGGAGAAACCAGGATAAGAGAGATTCTAGAGTCTGATTTCACCTAGCTATCCCCTATTTATTTGTTATGCCAATCAACTATTATTCAATTTAGAAGTTTATAAGCCAAGAATCCTAAAGTATTCCACTCCCTCTCCCGAGCAATAGTGAAAAGATTATTAATTAACGACTTCAATATCCCTATAAAAATCTAATAATTAAAAATTCATTATCATTATTCCTTGTGATTCTTTGTTAACGACTTCAAAGGAATTATAGATTCTCCCGAACTCTATAAAATTCCTAGGTTATATTCTCTAGATCCTATTCAAATTCCCTCTCGCCCGAGCGATAGATTCTAAACATTCATCGTCTTAATTTGTCGTCAACAAACTAGAAGCATTAAACACAAAAGAATATAAATAAACTAAATCAAAACTTTATAATAATCAAATTGGCAAACAACACATAAGTTCAAGTATTGGCTACATCATCCTCTAGAATAATATAGTTAGTTCATGATAAAAGATAAAAAAAAATGAATGCATGGTCAAGAATATATTGGAAATCATTATAGTTGAATAAAGAAACTAGAAGATTAAACCCGAATCGAATCCCTTCGTCTTCGGACGTCACCGTCTTCGTCTCCTCTTGTCGTTCTTCAATCTTTCTTTTTGGATCTCTCTAAAAATATGTGTTTTGAGTCTTGAGTTGTGTATTAGCCTCCTCCTAGGGTTTTGGACGAGCCTCTATATTTATAGGAAAGTCTTGGAGTCATTGTGCATGTAAAATAATAATTTCTTAAGTTTCTAGACGTCTTGGCGTCGCGACTCCCAACTCATGGGAAATTACTATGGGAGATGCTGAAGAGGCGTCGTGACGCCAGACACAATTTCTGGTATGCTTTTTTCTCTGCTTTCCGCTCTTCCCGCGTGCTTCTGATGCGTCCGTAGGGTCCCAAAATACGTACAATTGCTCCAAAATCCATGTTCCAACGCTTCCTATCAATCAAACAAAAAAAATTGTCAAATACATTAAATGATACGAAATCTAACAAAAAAATAAGCTAAGAATGCAGGAATAAATGGGTATAAACCGCACTTATCAAACACCCCATAACTTAAGATTTTGCTAGTCCCGAGCAAAAGAATGAATAAAAACTAAATAAAAATAACCAGACAAAAATAACAAAATTAACTAGGCCACTTTCGTAGGGATCACGATTGCATTTAGCGTATGCAACAAGCCTTTAAACCCCTAGGCGACCATAGTGGACGAGTTATAGTCTCGTGCGCTTACAACGACGACACCCACAAACGTCATTCACACACATGCAATCATGAAAAAATATAATAAAAGAAAATAAATTAGTCCCAATAGTTACACATAATATTGTCCTCAAAGAATGCTTATCGATGAAATCAGAGAAGTTTCAAAGTACTCAATGCAACTCAAATCCAAGTTCTTGAATAAATCATCTAAGCTAGACTCAAAGTGTGTGTGTGTAAAGATTTTATCACAGCTCGACTTCTAAGTAAGCCAACTTAATGATTTCGCCTAAAAAATTGAGATCTGATGGGTCAAACCAACCTAGATGTCTCAAAAGTACCCTATAATTGCCTTTCTTTGCTCAGTACGGTATGATTTTTTCTTCTTTTTCCTTTTTTTTTTCAACACAGATACCCTTTAAAGTAGCATTTATCCTCATGGTGGTCCTAACACTCGCCCATGGGTAGCTTCACACTTATCGGTTATAGGTGGTTTAACTTTTTTTTTTCTTTTCTCTTGCTTTCATTATTTTTCAATCAATTTTTTTCTTTTATTTTTAACCAAACCATACATCATAACACTAGCAAATCGAGATAGACATCTAAGAAAACGATCATTCATCAACCAGACATAACCACCTAAATGGTCATGGTGGCTTCAATGTAGTGGACCGGGTAGTCTCCTCTGTCTTCTTCTTTGGTATCCACTGGTTGTTATTGTAGGGGTTTTATGAGGAATATCCGGTAACGTAGCGGAACGCGAAAAATCAAATTTTCCGATTTCAATAATTTTTCATGGATCAATTAAATAAACTTATTTATTTAATTACCCAATATTTAAAACTGAAATTTTAACTACGAAATCATATTTCTTAAAAATTACCATTTGACCCCTAAACTTTACATTTTGTTCCTTTTAGTCATCAAATTGTCAAATACAATTTTGGATAATTTTAAATCAATTCTAAAATGATTTCCAACATGTCCAACATATCAAAAACAAATTGCAACATAATCCCTTAATTTTTCAGTTTTTGCAATTTGGTCTATTTTTGTTTAAAACATGTCAAGATCAAATCCAATCAAACCAAAAATTAATATGCATCATATACACACCATAATACATCACATATAAGAACCCTAATTTTAAAATTTCTTCAAATTGACAAAATTATACCAAATCAATTAAATCCAACACTTTAATTCAATCTTTATCGTACCAAATAAGTCTCACCATCATGAAACAGCTCAAGAACAATTCCAGGTCATGAATGAGTGGCTTAGCAACTCTAGAATGACAATTTGATTATCAAATAATCAAAAGAGAGCTTAAGAACTCATTTCAAGCTCACTTGGATATCATACATGCTTTCATCTTTCAAACAAGTTCACAACCATTTAAAACACAAACTAAATGTGTAGAGACAACATTCTAGCAACACATGTTGAAGCTAAGAATGATAGAAACAATTTCTTAGTTGAAAGATTTAAAGAAAAACTTATAAAATCAAAGTATTTCCAAGCTTTTTCTTTTGGTTCTTCAACTTTTGCTCTAAAATCTTTTGTGTTTTTTTTTTAGTAACTTGTTAACCTAATTAATGAAAAATGAAACAAAATAATATATACTCACCCAATTTGCCCATGGCTGAAAATTGTGGTATATATGTAATATCTAGATTTTTTTTTCATTAAAGTTAACTTTATCAACTTGCATATTTGATCATTTCTCCATTTAATGATTTATAACAAGTCAAATAAAGCAACTGAAGTCATCTCCAAAAATATCATAACTAAAGATATTTATATTTTTAATTACTTTTATTATTTAACAATTAAATAATTAAATAATTATTTAAATATAAATATTTTAAATATATGTATTATATTTACTTTAAATATTTATGATATATGTCAAATATCATAATTTTACATTTAATTAATGTGTATTTAATAAAATCTTTTATTAAATACAAATACACATTAATTAGGAAATGACCATTAGGTCCCAATGCATGTATTTTTCGTTTAACCTTTAAACGACTTATAAATAATCAGTATTATTCATAATAGTTGCCCTAGTGCTCTACGAGTATATTTCACTAGTGAGACTCTCTAGATTCAGGCATATCCGTCACGAAATCCAATTTCGTATCCATAATTTACCCACCCTTAAATTATGACGACCATGGATAAACTCGCTGAATCATACAGTTTGAGGTCATGGCATATGTTTAATTCCTCCATCACAGATATCCAAATATATCCCAGAGATATAGATGTAAACATCAAATCTCTATAGGGACAATCTCTATAAGAAAACTTAGAACTAACTTCTAAAGTGTACCACGGGCCCATGGTTTTTATCTGATTGCCAATCATATATGGACTACCTATGCTCTGTACACATAACTGAATGATCCTATCTCGACACACAGAGGACACCCTGAGGATCTGTCCACACCCAACAAACAGGCGGAGGTCTGATCTGAATAGATCAGTGACGTAAATGCCATCTTGTTGGGGGGTTTTGGGCGATGAGGTGCAGCGGAAGCGCGGGTTCGGGCGAAATCGTATTTTAAAACTTTTTCAAAATACCGAATAAATTATTCAATATCTAATATGAATAATTTATTCATATTTCACTTTAACCTATTTATTTAATATCATATATTAACATAAATAATGAGAAAACTCGTGAAAATTTCACGAAAAACTGTTTTTCCGCAAAATTGCCTAAAACGTGTTTTTGACTGATCTGACTACCCGACACTTATGGAAACTACCCAGGTCAGATCCAATAGTGTCGGGGCAGTTCATGAGCTTCCCAAACAGTGATGGAATCACTGTTTTCACAGCCGTCACCCGGTTGGCTCAAAATCCACCCGGTAACGCCGTTTTTGGCCGTTTTCACCTAAGACAAGTTGGAAATACTTTCCAGCAATTATGCCAACTCCCAAAACACATCCAAAACATTCATAAGACATATTTTTCATCCCCAAATTTCTAGATATTCCAGGTCTGATCAGTAAGCAAAAACAGTCCACTTTTCATGCTTAAATCCAATTTTACACAAGATTAATCAAATCAATCAAACACCAATCCAAAGTCACCACAAATGAAGAACTCTAGAACAATTCTAGGCATAATAAGAGTGGATATCACACTCTAGAATGGAAACAAAGTTGTCTTACAACAATTGATTAAATTGGCCTAAAATTACATTAATTCCAACCAATTTACACTTCACACATGCATCATCTTTCTCATCCGTCCAACAAAACCAAAAGCCCCAAAAATATAACAAAGAATAAACCCTAGATCTCATAAGATCAACAAGAAACTTGAAACAAAATTTTATAGGCTTAGGGAATAGAAGAAATACCTTAATCTTTTAATTTCCTAAGCCATTTCTTTGATTTTCTCCTTTGTTTCCACTTGATCCATCAAGCAAATTTGAAACCCATTTGAATTATGGAGGTCTCGGCAGTGAAGAGAAAGAGATGAAATGATGAAAACAATTTTCCCTTAATTTATTGTGTTGACCGAAAATGGGTACAAGGGGCATTATTGTCCTTTTAATTTTTTTAATCAAATTAAAACAATTAATCTTTATTATATCCAATCAAAATTGGACATATAAAAACTAATTAAATTCATGCCATGTGTAACCAATTAAATATCACCATGTATAATTTAATAAATGACAAATGGATAAGCTTTAACTTTAATTATTTAACCATTAAATAATTAAATAATTAATTTACACACACATATGTATTTTTATTTACATTAAATAACAAATACATATATTTATGGCATGTGTCAAAATCTCATTTGACGAATAATTAATGTGCATCTAATCATATTATGTATCAAATATAAATACACAATAATTATTAGCGGACAAAATCCCATAATTGCATGTGTTATCGTTTAACGATTAAACGATCCGAATTAACTTATTTAATCCGGTGAAGTATTATGAATAATCCGTATTATTCATAACGAGTTGCCCAAGTGCTCAACGAGTACACTTCATATTGTGGGACTCTCTAAGTTTAGGTTTATCCGTCACGAAATCCAATTTCGTGTCCATAATTCACCCACTCATGAATTATGACGACCACAGATAATCTAGCTAAACTATACAAGTCGAGGTCATAATATACGTATAATCCCTCCGTCACAGGCAATCCATATTATACCTGGGATATAGATAAGAACGTCAAATCCGTTCGGTATAATACAGTCGGCTTTCAATTTACGATCTCTAAATAACACTGGAAACTGATTTCCGACGTTATACCACAGCCATGGATTTACTAGATCATAAACACGTGAGGATGCCTATGCACTGTACACAGAACTGACAGATACTATCTTGATACGCACAGGATATCATGAGCATCAGTACACACCCAACGAACAGGTGGATGTCTGATCATGGCTAGATCGTTGATGTGACTGCCATCAAAGTGTGGAGGATAGCTCATATATCCACGATGGTATCTCAAGTCGAATGACCACTATGCTCGCTCAACTCAAGAAGGTTCCTATTGACGTTGGTGTACCATCTATTAGGAAACCTTCAGTGAGTCGTTCAGTGTCTTATCAAATAAACACCTACATGTCTATACGAGTCTCCCGAGACTCATGGTTCATTGGGATAAACCATCGGACCAAGTCACGATATACGACATGTACCGATCTCAACGAATTTTACTAACCGACCCGTGTTAGTAAATCTTGACCAGGAACTTTATTTAAGGATATGCAACTAATAGTGCGCTTCCCAATGTCAATTACAAACTACATTGTAACTGCGCACTATACTGTAAATCCTAGGGTCTTTGTCTAATATACATGTATCACTGAATCAGATTCAGTTTCAATCTAATCGAGATTAGATCGAATAAGTGTATAAAAGAAAAGGGTGCTACCAGTAAAATTAAGTAATATTATGGAAAATAAAATTGCTCGTATTTATGAATCAGACATAAATACAATCCGGATTGGCACTCCGAGTACAAACCCTAACACATCTAAGTGTGGAAGATGTATCATGTCCCACAGTGGTATCTTAAGTCGAAGAATCACAAATGCTACTCAACCCGAGAAGATTCTTATTGATGTTGGTGTACCATCCATTAAAATTCTTCGGTGAGTTGTTCAGTGTTTATCCGCTATAAACACCTACACATCTATACGAGTCTCTAAGACTCAAGGTTCATTGAGAAACCATTGGAATCCTATATTCCGATGTACGACATGTACCGATCTCAATGGGTTTACTTTACTAACCAAGTAGTGTAAACCTTGAACATGAACTGTCTAAGAATGACAACGTCATGATACAACTCAATTTCAGTTGTGATGCTTTTGCAACTGCATCATGACTAATCATTCTAAGTTCAATTACGACTTTACCATATAAAGATATATTATATTATAGAAACTATTTATTTTATTCATAATAAAATGTTTACAAGAGTATTTATAAGGAAATACAACTGGGAATTGGCGTTTTGAGCACCAACCCTAACAAAATCTCTCATTTGCTCTAGTGCCAATATCGATTGTATCTAATACCCATCGACTCCACATGTTCATCAAATAACTTCGGAGGTATGGCCTTCGTAAGCGGGTATGCTACATTATCTTCACTTGGTACCTTGTGTTGGACAATTATGACCCATAGCATCACTATTTGTACAGAACATGGTGTTGTTGTACAAATTAACTATGTGACAAAGGAAATTGCTCTTTTATCATTTGTAATTGGATTACCGGGATATATAAATGATAAAAGTCCATATTATTAGTTCCGGATTAATAAGATATGAGACAGTATTAATCCACTAAGGTTTAATCATTAAAACATCCTTAGTCGTAGTATTATCGAGATTGGACATCGATAATGCAGAATGGACTAGTATTGAAATTGTGCGCGTTGTGGGAGCATAACGTCATAGTTCTCATATATTTAAGTATTGGATACTTATGTAAGTGTGATATGAGGTTGTGTTTACCGATGGTACGGAAACAGCTTCGCTCTGGATAGAACCCTCAGAATTCCATTGGTAGTATGACTATGTGTCGATGGATGTCCGAATCAGGGTAGGTGTATTTGGTCTTAACCTGAGACTTGCATCGCTAATACTTGCAACAATAAATATACTTTGGTTTTTGTCGTCCAGGGCTTTAAAAGGTTATGTGTACGCCTCTTATAGGTTTATTGAGAATTGTAGTGTATTGGGTGTGATGTCAAGATGGAAGTATCACTTCAATCATATGGAGATGATTATCACGTAGGATACGGAACTAGTACTCTTATGTACTGCAGTCATCGGGATAATATGACTAGGTTATGTTTATCCGATTATAGAGACTAGTTAACAGAGATCCGATATATGCTTCGTACGGGGAAGTCACAATTCCAGCCCCAGGCCTTGCATGTGACATCCGATACTGGATCGCAATACCCAATACTACGTATATTACACCTGACACAGATTACATATTCCTTAAAAGAATATTTCTTGAGAATTGGGTAGGCACGGTGCCTTGCTAGAAGCCAACCATGTCTTGTAAATCGGTAAGAACATGGTACCGGGTACACACGTATTCAAATATTTCGATGACCGGATTTACTGCCAACATATCTGGGGATCTCATGGTTATATGTATCTTATGAAACACAAGTTAGAAACTTTTAGAGTTTCGACACAAAGTAGACAGACAGACTGGCTAAAGTATTAAACCGTCACGGTTAGACCGTGGTGGAAAATACTTAAGCAATAAATTTCTCGAATATTTGAAAGAGTATAGTATTATTTTATAAAGGACTCCTCTCGGAACACCTCAATTCGATGGTGTGTCCGAACAGAGAAACCAAACTTTGTTGGACATGGTAAGGTTAATTATGAGTCTCTCTGAGCTACCATTTTCCTTCTAGGGATACGCATTAAATAGTGCAATAATTATTTTGAATAAGGTTCCATGAAAATCTGTCAGACAGACTTCATATTAGATATGAACAGGAAAGAAACTAGGTTTCTCATTCCTGAAGATTTGGGAATGCTAGGCATATGTTTGGATGATACCAAACTAGAACCCAAATCGGATAAGTGCCTAATTTGTGGGTTATCCTAGGGTAACCAAAGTATAGTACTTATACAACTCACAAGAGAACAATGTAATTGTTGCTCGCCATGCGGTTTTCCTAAGAGGAATACCTATATGCAGTGGTAAGTGGGAGGAAAGTAAGACTCGATGAAAATCAGAGTAATACTGTTCCAGGCACCGATTCTTTAACGGAACACAAACAGTTCATCATGGATGAAACTGTTCCACAATCTTCGAATACACAAGAACCACGTACGTCGGAGAGAGTCAGAAAACAACCTAGGAGGTATGGGTTTCTGATCTCACCTCGTAAAGATGTCAATCTTATTGAGGAACACAAACCGGCCACATATGAGGAAGTGATACAAGGTATCGACTCCCTACTATGGCAAAGTGTCATGAAGTTCGAAATGGATTCCATGTATACAACCAAGTTTGGACACTGGTTGATCTACTTGAAGGCATTGTGCCTGTTAGTACTAAATGAGTCTTCAATGAAGACATACATGGATGGTAACATACCAACTTACAAAGCTAGGCTTGTAGCGAAAAGGTATCGTTATCAACATTGTGTCGATTACGACGAAACCTTTTTTCCGTTGCCATGGTTAAATCCATTTGGATAATTCTTGCTAATGCTGTATGTTTCATTTATGAAATATAGCAGCTGAACGTCAAAATTGCTTTCCTTAAACGGAAACCTTTTGGAGGATGTTTACAACATCCTAACGGATTTGTCGTACCAAAACAAGCAAACAAGGTTTGCAAGTTAATTCGATCAATTTATGGATTGAAGCAAGCATTACGTTCTTGGAATCAGTGTTTTGATGTAATCATAATGGTATATGATTTAATTCAAAACGAAAATGATTCTTGTATATATAAGGAGGTTAGTGGGAGCGCACTGACAATGATTGTCATATTTAATGATGATATGCCATTTCTTGGAAATGACATTCCCATATTACAATTGGTGAAAGCTTGGCTTTCATGAAAATTCTCCGTAGAATACTTAGGAGAGACAACCTTTATTCTAGGAAGTATCACTTCAGTCATATGGAGATGATGATCTTAACCTGAGACTTGCATCGCTAATACTTGCGACAATCAATATACTTTGGTTTTAGTCGTCCAGGGCTTTAACAGGTTCTGTGTATGCCTCTTCTGGGTTTATTGAGAATCGTAGTGAATTGGGTGTGATGTCAAGATGGAAGTATCACTTCAGTCATATGGTGATGATGATCACGTAGGATACGGAACTAGTACTCTTATATACTGTAGTCATCGGGATAATATGATTAGGTCATGTTTATCCGATTATAGAGACTAGTTACTAGAGATCCGATATATGCTTCGTACGGGGCAGACACAATTCCAGCCCCAAGCCTTGCATGTGACATCCGATACTGGATCGCAATACGCAATACTATGTATACTATGCCGGACACAGATTACATATTCCTTAAAAGAATATTTCTGGAGAATTGGGTAGGCACGGTGCTTTGCTAGAAGCCAACCATGTCTTGTAAATCGGTAAGAACGTGGTACCGGGTACGTACATATTCGGATATTACAATGACCGGATTTACTGCCAATATATCCGGGGATCTCATGGGTCGCTTCCTGAAGATTCACCGATGACGTATGACTCGAACATAATTAATCTGGGATTAATTAGATGAGATAGAAAATTAATCTAGGATTAATTACGGAGAATTTTATCTGGGATAAAATTCTATTAATAGAGAGAGATCGATTAATTTGGAATTAATCGATAAAATAATATATTCAGTATATTAAACGAAATTAGATTTCGACGCGGAATTAAAATTGGATTTTAATTCGGTCAAACGAATTAGTTTAGACTTAATTCGCGAGCGATGTGAATAGTAATTTTGCTAGGTATAATTATTTAATTAAATTTGATTTAATTACGTCGCAACAGAAAATTTGTTAATTTGGAATTAGCGAACCCAAGCCCGGGATGTGTTGCGGGCCCACTCAGATTTTGAATCAAGTGGGGCCCACATGTCACATCACCTAGTTAACTTTATCAACTTTTGTTGATAGAAGTAGATGGGATTTGATGGTTGCTTGTTTCTTACACAAGCATTATTAAAATTGATGTGATTGTGACTTGTACCAAGTTTTGGAAAATTGGTAAATGGTATTTGATTTTTGAATTCAAATAACAAAAATAGATATACAACACATCGTCTTCCTTCTCTCTAACTCACGGCATTGTGCCAATTTTTCTCTCCCAAATATTTTCCTTCTTAGCTGAGAATCAAAGAGGAAGAACAAGGAAATTTTGTAGTAAAATTTCCAAAGCTAGCACTTAAAGAATCATTCAAAGGTGATAGGAAAACTACTCCCATGAGTTTGGAACTCTTTCAACAAGCTTGGAAGCTCAACATACAACAAAACAAGGGCTTGGCCGAAACTCAAGGATCAAATTTTTGTTGTCTACGCATCCAAAATCCGATCAAAGTGAGTATTTTCCGCATTCTTACTTTGTTGTATTCATATGATTTCTTGCTTAATTGATCTTGGTTTGACCTAGAAAACCCAATACCTTGCACACAACAACATCCCCTCACGACACAATCTCTCGAATGATATGGTACTTGCATTCCACATGCTTCGACTTCTTATACGCCCTTGGTTACTTTGCTTGCGTAATGGCTCCAGTATTGTCACAGTTTAACGGAATCACATTCTCGATACTTGGGATTACTTCCAATTCTGTGATAAAGTTCCTAATCCATACAGCTTCCTTTACAGCTTCAGAAGCTGCAATGTATTTCACCTATGTAGTGGAATATACTGTTGACCCATATTTGGAACTCTTCCAGCAAACTGCACCTCTGTTAAGGGTAAAGACGAATCTATATATAGACTTTCTATCATCGGGATCCGATTAGAAGTCGGATTCCGTATACCCAGTAACTTGCAGTTCACTTCCTCCATAAATTATCAACTTATCCTTAGTACCTTTAAAATACTTCAGGATATGTTTAATGGCCATCCAATGGTCATTGCTTGGATTGGACTGATATCTACTGGTTACGCTAATAGCGAAATTGATATCAGGCCTAGTACATAACATGACATACATTATGCTACCCAAACACGAAGCATAAGGTTGGTTAGACATTCTAACATTCTCATATTCTGTTTGCAGACACATTTTCTTTGAAAGATGAATCCCATGTCTGAATGGTATATTTGTTATCCTACAGTTACCAAAATTATACCGTTCTAAGATCTTATCTATGCACGTTAATTAGGATAACCCAATCAGCTTCCTTTCTCTATCTCTATAAAGTTTTATGCCTAAAATATAGGAAGCTTCTCCGAGGTCCTTCATGGAGAAATTCTTACAGAGGTAAGCTTTGACGCTTTGCATCATCCCTATATCATTCCCAATGATTAGGATATCGTCAACATAGAGGACTAAAAATACAACCATGCTCCCACTGGCCTTCTGATACACACTGGATTCTTCTGAATTCTTGAGAAAACCAAACAATCTAATAATCGCGTCGAATCGAAGATTCCAACTTTGTGAAGCTTGTTTAATTCCATAAATGGACTTCTTAAGCTTACATACAATACCCAAGTTCTCGCTGGACGCAAAAATTTCCAGTTAATCCATATAGATTTCTTCATTAAGAAGTCCATTTAGAAAAGCAGTTTTGACATCCATTTGCCAAATCTCGTAATCATGATACGCAGCTATAGAATGTAAAATCCTAATAGACTTAAGCATTGATACTGGAGAAAAAGTTTCATCGTAGTTGACGCCAGATCGTTGCGTGTAACCTTTTGCTACCAGTCGGGCCTTATAGGTTTCAACCTTTCCATCAGGTCCACGCTTCATCTTGTAAACCCATTTACAACCGATAGGAACAATTTCTTCGGGAAGCAGAACCAAGTCCCAAACTTGATTCTCATGCATTGAGGCTAACTCAGATTTCGTGGTATTTTGCCACTTCACGGAGTCGATGTCCAACATCGATTCTCTATAGGTAAAAGGATCAGTCTCTTCAACTAAGAGAACATCGAACTCTTTTCTTGTATCAAATACAAGCGTTCAGGAGGTCTAAATACCCTTTATGATCTATGGAGTGTGTGTGTTGAAGGTTTTTCATCTACCTAAACTTCAAGTTCATCCGTTGGTTCATTGTTATCAGGTTGGACTTCATCAAGTACAACATGTCTATGATTAACACCTTCTGAGAAAAATTCTATCTCTATAAATTTTGAGAAGTGAGCTATAAACACATTTTGATGCTCGGTATCATAGAAAAAATATCCCATCGTATTCGAAGGATATCCAACAAACCTAAACTTTTGCCCTCAAGGTGAAAACTTATCTTGCTGAGCCATCCTGACATAGGCAGGACAACTTTAAACCTTAACATAATTAAGATTTGGTTTCCTACCGGTCCATATCTCATATGGAGTCGTAGGAACAGCTTTTAAATGAATCTTATGTTAGGGGCAGTTGTGGAACCCCTAGGGTCGGATCGGTACCTCAGACAGTGGAAATGGGTCTAACCCATGGATATAAAGTATGGGTGTAATTTAAAATCATTTAATGAAATACAATATTCCATTACGAGTGTATAGGAAAAAATCGGGACTGAATCGGAGTCCGGAAACTCCCGAATAAACAAAAACAAAATTGCCGCGCGCAGCGCACACAACTCACGCTACAGTGTGCGCGCGCACTGTGCGCCTGCTGTTATATATATATATATATTTCAATTGCTTTTCATAAGCACAGCTCTCTGGAAAATTTCCTGAGAGTTGATGCTATTAGGGTCTATTACCCTAATAACTTCCGGTCTTCCCTAAACACCCAAAATTAATTTTTAATTTCAAAACCAACATTAACACATGTTATAGAATAAAAATCAAGTTTTTCAAAATATCAAATATTTTTCCAAAAAAACATACATTTATTCTAAATACGCATTTGCATAAATTTTGAATCCAATACACAAACCATTTTAGATTCCCAATTAGAAATGTCTTATGAACAATTCTAGTCCACCTAAAGGTGGTCAAGTGAATCTAGAATGGTATCCATAGCTCTAAGCTTTAATTTAGAGTTCCAAACTCTTATTAATTGTTTCATGTCCAACATGAACATCTTTGACCTAATTACAAGCATGTTGTGTTTATACTTCTAAAGTATCCTAACACAATTGATTAGCCTTATTCAACATTAAGCTATGTGATCATGCATCTAATACAAAAATAAACATAGCTTAGGAGAAGATCAAACATTACCTAGTAAGCTTGATGCAAGATCCAATCTACTTCTCCTTGTTGAAATTGTTGGAGAACCTCCAAGGTGTGCAAGCTTGACTTCAAGATCCAATCTTGTTTCCAATGCAACCAAGCTTCACTTCAAGATCCAATCTTGATTTCTCCTTAATGAAGTGTTTTAGAGACCTTACAAGCATCTCTAAACACTTCTCTAACTTAGGCTAATTTCTCTAAGAATTTGCTTGTATTTTTTACTTGTAATTAAAACATTCCCAAAGCTTGCTATTTATAGCAAAAATTAGGCAATTTTTAATTAATAAAAGTTGTAATCAACTTTTAAGTGGGCTTAATCTAATTTGTCCAAATATGTATAATTAGGTGTGACTAATCTCCATTGTCTCCCACTTAGATTTAATCCAATTAAATCAAGCTAAGGATTAGGAAATGGATTAGTTAAATGTTTGCCACTTTGATTTAATCCAATTAAATCAAGCCAAAACCACCTATTATTACATACTTACAATTACCATAATATCCTCAAATGGTAGAGATAATTATGATTTTACAATTAAGCCCTTGTGTAAATATTGAATTAATCCAATTCGGTCAAAGTAAATAATCAATGCTATCCAATAACACTTGATTATCTTAGTTGATAAATATAATATCGAATATTATCTTTTATCAAAAATAATCGGCTACCCAAGTGCTCAAAGAGTACACTTCATATTAGGAATCACCTATGAGTCATTCAGTATTCGCTCCAACGAATACCCACATGTCTATATGAGTTTCCAAAACTCATGGTACATCGCGTTAAACCATTGGAACTCTAATTCCAATATACGACATGTGCTAGTCTTCTAGGTTATAGGAATTCGACCGTATTCCAAAACCAACGACTAGAAATATATACTTTAAGAATAGTTTACACCCAGTGTCAAAACTATTCTAAGGTCGATGTCATTCTTAGCATATCTATACATCAATCTAATACGCATAATGACACTACCATTAATAAGGTATGAAATGAAAAATATTATTATTTTATTAATAAATAATAAAATGTACAAAACGAATTGGCACTCCAAGCACCAACTCCATCATCTTATTCAAAAGATGTACATCTGTTAAAAGAGAGTAGCCCCATAAGTAATAGGAAAAATCTGTAAAACTCAACATAGATCAGACCGTATCCAATAAAGTCGGATTTCTCCTCTCAGACACTTCATTATGCTGTGGACTACCTGGAGGACAATATTGAGCGAGAATCTCATTCTCATTCATATAATCCATGAACTCACTGCTCATATATTCGCCTCCTCGATCAGATCGAAGGCATTTAATATATTGACCAATCTGTTTTTCTATTTCATTACGAAACTCTTTGAACTTTTTAAAGGTTTCCGATATATGTCTCATCAGATAGACATAAACATACCGTGATAGACCATCGGTAAAGGTAACAAAGTACGAATAACCACTGTGAGTAGTCTAACTTAGTGGACCACACACATCATAATGTACGAGTTCCAGTAAGTTAGTGGCTCGGTGTCCAACACCAGAAAATAGGGCTTTGGTCATCTTACCCTGAATACATGATTCACAATTTGAATAGGGTTCAATGGTGAGATCTGGTATTAAACCCTTCCCAACCAATTGGGTAAAGCGTTTAACGCCTATATGACCTAGCCTCATATGCCAAAGTTCAGTTTTATTAACTACAGGTAAACTACGTTTATTAATCCTAGTATTCAAAATATCTCTAGAAGTATGCAATGTGTAATGACCATGCTCATTTGGACAAAAAAATTTGAATATTACGTTTATCATATAAATACAAAGAACAGTTCTTAATATTAACATGATAACCTTCTGTATCTAATACAAAAAGAAATATGATATTTGCTACACATCCTGATACAACATAGCAATCATACAACAAAAGGCTCCTGCTCGGCAAGGGGATCTCGCATACTCTCACTGCAAGTGCATCCAGAGAGTCTCCACTCCCAAAATGCAACTACAGCTCTCCAGGTTTCAGTTTCTTACTTTCCTTCAGCACATGCAACAAATTGTAAATGTGAACAGGACAAGCAGAATAAAAAATCCAGCCAGATGTAACAGCTTCACAAGCTAGTGAGATATCAATAACTGGAAAAATAAATGTACCTGATGTAGATGCTCTCTCCTTCCTTATCAGGGCAATGCAGTCAGGACAATTCCTTTTCCAATGCCCAACCCTGCTGCAATGATGGATTTATCTTCAGACGCCCTCTTGGGCTTTGCTATATTTCCTTGCGGTGGAGGACTGAAACCCTTCTTCTTCTTCGCTTTCGTCTTCTTTCCCTTCGGCCGGGCCTGGGAAGAAGTAAATAGTGAAGTTGGTTTCGGAGGGCGAGTTGGTACTCTCTTCCTTAGGTCCTCTTCCGTCATGATCAGCATCCTATGCAGTTCATGGTAGGAACATATAATCCCATTCATGTTGAAATACATCACGAATAGCGATAATAAGCTAGGAGCGAACCAAAAATGACACTCCTACCGAGAATGTCATTCAGAGAGAGATTATGTTGCCTCAATTGTTCTATCAAATCGATCAAGTGAAGAATATGCGAGCTCACAGCTTGCCCCTCATCTAGTCGCGCATGGAACAGTTCCATCATAACTTTATGAACAACAATTTGTTCTTGGTTCATATACGATTCTCTTAATCGCATCATCATACTATACGCATGTGACATGCCATAGTATTGCCTCTCGAGTTTCGATGCCAGTGAACTTAAGATGTATGATTTAACTTTTAAATCATCATATTTTTTAAGCTTGGAAAACTTGTAGTTCCTCCGGTGTTGCGTCCTCATACACAGTAAGGGGAAGTGGACCCTCAAGTATATATCCCAACTTTTCGGATTCAAGGACAATCCTTAAATCCAAATCCCAATCAGCAAAGTTCTCAACGCCTTTAAGTTTGTTCGTATCCAACATACGCGCAAATAGATTAGTAGATTATGCCGCCATTGTAAATCTATCATATAGATTACGAAAAACGGTTAGCAAAATGAAACAGTTTCAAATAGTATCGAAAGAATTAACTAGATCATGGATTTTTAATCTAAAAATATCTCTCTCACTAAATCATGCAATACTGTAATCCTCAAACAGAATACAAAGATTTAATAATTAAATTAAATATAAATAGTGAAAAGGTGGATCCCATGAATATATTTCAGCTCACAGCTTTGGCATGTTCTCGTCTACGTATATTCATCAGGAAGACAACTCATTGTCAATCACTCAATAATAACTCCTGGGTTTCCGGTCCTGGTCGTTTCTCATTGTGACAGCTTTGGCACGTTCACAAGGAGGCGTACCAAGGTTAAACTCGTCAATGATAAACTTAAGCTACTTGCGTAACCCTGACAGCTTTGGCAAGTTCAGGATTCCACTTTCGCTTGAATTTATCTAGTATCTGATATACATCCGGCATAAATAAATTTCTATCGGCTACACCCTCACAGCTTTGGCACGTTCTCGGATGTAGTCATAGAAAAGATATCCATAAAAGGTATTGACAAGACGGACCATGTAACATGCATAAAATACATAATTAACATAAAACCTTATTAATTTGGGATTTTCCGCAAAAGATGCTTTTACTTTATTTAATCAAATTAAATAAACACATGTATGCATCAAGTAAAGATTATTATTAAACATTGAATTTAAAGGCATAATCATATCGGGTGTCCAGAATCAGACTCGCTCTGATACCATTTTGTAGGGGTTTTATAGGGAATATCCGGTAACGCAGCGGAACGCGGAAAATCAAAATTTTCCGATTTCAATAATTTTTCTTGGATCAATTAAATAAACTTATTTATTTAATTACTCAATACTTAAAAACTGAAATTTTAACCAAGAAATCATATTTCTTGAAAATTATCGTTTGACCCCTAAACATTTTATATTTTGTTCATTTTAGTCATCAAATTGTCAAATAAGATTTTGGATGATTCTAAATCAATTCTAAAATAATTTCCAACATGTCCAACACATCAAAAATAAATTGCAACAAAATCCCCAAATTTTTTCAAATTACCGAACATCCCTTAATTTTTCAATTTTTGTAATTTGGTCCATTTTTTTCAAAACATGTCAAGATCAAATTCAATTAAACCAAAAATTAATATGTATCATATACACACCATAATACATCATATATATGAAAATCCCCAAATTTGGAAAGGGTTAAGAACCCTAATTTTACAATTTCTTCCAATTGACAAAATTACACCAAATCAATTAAATCCAACACTTTAATTCAATATTTATCATACCAAACAAGTCTCACCATCATGAAATAGCTCAAGAAAAATTTAGGATATCAATGAGTGGCTTAGCAACTCTATAATGGCAATTTGATTATCAAATAATCAAAAGAGAGCTTAAGAACTCATTTCAAGCTCACTTGGATATCATACATGCTCTCATCTTTCAAACAAGTTCACAACCATTTAAAACACAAACTAAAAGTGTAGAGACAACATCCTAGCAACACATGTTGAAGCTAAGCATGATAGAAATAATTTCTTAGTTGAAAGATTTAAGGAAAAACTTACAAAATCAAAGTATTTCCAAGCTTTTTCTTTTGGTTCTTCAACATTTGCTCTCAATTCTTTTGTGTTTGTTTTTAGTAACTTGTTAACCTAATTAATGAAAAATGAAAAAAAATAATATATACTCACCCAATTTGCCATTGGCCGAAAATTGTGGCATATATATAATATCTAGATATTTTTTTTTGTTTCATTAAAGTTAACTTTATCAACTTGCATATTTTGATCATTACTCCATTTAATGATTTATAACAAGTCAAATAAAGCAACTCAAGTCATTTCCAAAAATAACATAACTAAAGATATTTATATTTTAATTACTTTAATTATTTAACAATTAAATAATTAAATAATTATTTAAATATAAATATTTTAAATATATGTATTATATTTAATTTAAATATCCAAATACATATATATTTATGATATATGTCAAATATCATAATTTTACATTTAATTAATGTGTATTTAATAAAATCTTTCATTAAATACAAATACACATTAATTAGGAAATAACAATTTGGTCCCAATGCATGTATTTTTCGTTTAACCTTTAAACGACTTAAAAATAATCAGTATTATTCATAATAGTTGCCTTAGTGCTCTAAGAGTATATTTCACTAGTGAGACTTTCTAGATTCAGGCATATCCGTCACAAAATCCAATTTCGTGTCCATAATTTACCCACCCGTAAATTATGACGACCACATATAAACTTGTTGAATCATACAGGTCGATGTCATGGCATATGTTTAATTCCTCCGTCATAGGTATCCGGATATATCTCAGAGATATAGATGTAAACGTCAAATCTCTATAGGGACAATCTTGTCGACATCTCTTTTAGCAATCTCTAAAATAATAATTAGAACTCACTTCTAAAGTGTACCATGGGCCCATTGTTTTTATCTTATTGCCAATCATATATGGACTACATATGCTCTGTACACAGGACATCCTAAGGATTTGTCCACACCCAACAAATAGATGGAGGTCTGATCTGATTAGATCGGTGACGTGACTACCATCTAAGTGTGGAAGATGTCTCATGTGCCCACAGTGGTATCTCAAGTCGAAGAATCACAAATGCTACTCAATCCGAGAAGATTCTTATTGACATTGGTGTACCATCCATTAAGAATCTTCGGTGATTCGTTCAGTGTTTATCCGCTATAAACACCTACATGTCTATACGGGTATCCACGACTCATGGTTCATTGAGAAACCTTTGGAATCCTATATTCCAGTGTACGACATGTACCGGTCTCAACGTGTTTACTTTAATGACCAAGTAGTGTAAACCTTGACCAG